>JANHAO010000207.1:0-47954 GCA_026873985.1 Saraca asoca
ATTCTAGTTTCTGCAATCTATAATTCTGGTTTCTGCATTTTTATTTACTACATCAATTTTGCTACATTGTTGATTCATTTTGTGAACTATTTCATCTTTATCTTAAACAAATCCACTTGCTCTAAAACATTTTAGTTAAATCATTTCAATTAAGTTTTTAAAAGATGTATGTAAATTCCCCAACAGGAAAAGGGCAAGATCCAATTTAACTTCTGCATTTTAACTTTCTAACCACTCTTAATTGGGACCTGACAATGGCCTTGATGCCACTAGATAGGGCTAACAAATAAGGGCAATCTCTCACCATATGGCCTATTTGACCACATTTGAAGCAAGCTTTATTTTCTAGTCTGCAAGTTCTTGAATAAATTTTCCCACAAGTCTGACATGGCCTTGGTACCTTTAGTCTAACTAAAGGAGGACAATTGGAACTAGATCCTCCATAGGGCGATGGCTTGAAGTAGCAGCACCTACTAGTCTTCTACTCGGACTACCCACACCTAGATTTCGTGGGTGAATTGGTACATCAAGCCTCCAAGAGGAAGGTGCATTGGAAGTTAAGGATGACAGTCTTCCAGAATCTCCACTAACACCTACACATATTGATCTCTTTTTTGCACTACCCTGAGCATCCTTTTCCTTTTTCCTTTCCATATGTCTCACTTCCAACTCTGTGGCCTAATTATACACCTGCTCATATATGGTGCCCTCTAAGACTTGAATGACATTGAAGTAATTATCATTAAGGCCATCAACGAATTTCTTAGCCTTATCCCTCTCCGTGGGGATCATATGTCCTGCAAACTAAGAGAGGTGGAGGAATTTGTTAGCCATGCTAGTATATATTCTTTAATTTTGATGTTGAAAAATAATTTTAATTGATGTCATGATCTAACTGTGTTCTTTGAGTGTTTATTCATTTTGTAGATGCAATCTAATTAAGTGACATTCAAGATATCAAGAGATCCAATACTAGTCTTAGTTTTTATTGATTTTTTCTAGGAACTTTTATAAGTATATTTTAATCAAATTTGTTCCAAATAAATTTCCAAAAAAATTATACTGAGGTAGAAATAAATCAAGTGAAATGAGCTTAAACAAAATATCTTTAAACTATGTTTTTAAATGATCTTTCACAAGTGTAAATTTTATAAAAACCATTTTTCATAAAGAAAAGTTTTGAAAATTTGTTTTATTGAAGGTTTGAAATTTTTCTTGAATCGATTAGGCAATCGATTCATTATCTGATCATATAATATTGTGATTCAATTCATGCATCAAATCGATCATGAACTTCTTCATGATCTTCACAAGCAAATCAATTCACAAATCGATTTATTAGTTGGTAACCATTACAAATCAATTCATGAATCGATTTAAAGTTGAAAAGTTAGTTATTTTTCAAAAATCAGTTATCACACTCTATAAATAGTCTTCACCTTATTTCAACATAACATTTTTTTAGTTTCTCTTAATTTCAAGCATGAAAACAAAGAGAAAAACTTAAGCTTTAATTGATTTACTTCTACTTCTTCAAATTACATTTGATTAAGTATCTTAGATCAAAATCTATGAAGATTACACAACTAGATATTTGAGATATTCATCTCAAACCTTGGACTTGTATTTCTTGCCATACTTCTTGATTATATATCAAATTTCTAGATTGATAAAAATCAGAGATACAAAGGAAGAGGTTGATCTTCCCCTTGCATCTTCTTTAGTTGTGAAGTTAATTACAACTAGTTGAAGATTGTAAAGAATTCTTAGAATATCCCTAGGTTATAAAGTCAATCATTGTCTATATAAGATAAAAGAATTATTGTATCTAGGTTAGTAAGAGCCTAGCGAAATCTTGTGTTCTAAGTTGGAAAGATCCCAGTCAAAATCTTAGGTTGTAATAGGTTAACAAGAGGCTTGGAAAGTCTTGTGTTATAAATTTGTGTGCAGAAGCCTGGTTCAATCTTGTAGTTGATAAAAGTGGTCATCTAATTAAGGATTGATCTAGTGGATGTAAAATAAACTGTAAATTCAGTTTAAGTTGAACCACTTTAAAATTAGGTGTTATTGATTATTTCATTACTACACAATTTATCATTTTGCATTTATATTCTGCAATTCTAAACTCACTGCAATTTACTATTTTTGCAATAAACTATTTCTACTACACTCTACTATTCAAATTAATTGTTTAATTGATTACAATTATTTCTTAATCTAATATGACTTCTTATCAGTAATTCCAATTAAGTTCTTGATTGTCCAATAAGCTTCCAAATACAATTTTCTTGAAAAACTTCCGCTTTACAAATCAAAAAGTATCTAATCTATTTCAAAAGATTATATATTTTGTGTTTATAAAAAAAAGGGCTAGATCTATATTTTTCAGACCAACAGAATTAGGTAGCATATTTAAAAACTATTAACTCTCTTTGTTTCAAATTATGGAATTCCTACAATTTAGCGTATCATTGCTCTTCTAAAAATAATTGCTACAGGAAAGTTGTATGAAATATTTCCCATGTGTTGGCCCTATTTCCTATTGATCCAAGATTTTCCCAACCTTGACACCAATCTACCATGGATCCATCTAGTTGAAATCTAACCAACCTTATAGTAATGTCTTCTGAACATTTGAAGAACCACCACAATCGCTCAATCTGGTCTGGGAATAGAAGAAGGTCTACCAATGACCCAATGCATGAATATCATGGAGGCTTGAGCTTTTGAAATTCTTGCAAGTAATTTCTGAATTCATAGGGGTTCGCACTATAGGTGGTTGAGGGGGTGGAGGCAAATGAGTTTCTGGCCCTTCTTGCCACTGTCTTTGTAGTCTTTGTTCAGTTAGCTCATTAACGAACTCATTTATAGCTCTTTGTAAATTTGTGGCCCATGCTAGGGCATTTGAAGTGGATGGGCCAGCTAAAGCTCTAGAAGTGGAAGGAGCATCTGTTTCAGGTTAGAAAGTTTTTTATTGCACTTTTTCACATGTAACCCTACCTCAACCCTTATCATAGCCAACCCCTAGCTTTACCTATGCCTCAAGATGGTGATGGTAAAGAAGATGGTTTGTGTGAAGCTCTTTCAGACTCTTCTATAGATTGGCGTCTAATATGAGCTAAAGATTTAATTATAGGCTGCAGCTCCCTATTATCGAACAAAAGGATTTGTTTAGGAAAGATTTAGATACATTTATAGAAGTAGGAATGAAAGTTTTAGGAATTGTAGAGATTTTCAGCATATTTCATGATGTGGGTATCAACATATCCTTATTCATGTTTCATGCTCCCAGGTGCACTAACACAAACTTGGTACATCTATCTTAATTTGGCAGTTGGAGACTTCTAATCATGCACCTAGACTCTAGACCATGTTATGATACAAACTTCATCATGCCCTGATCCACAGAACGTAACCAACATAAAGGGTCACCGATAGGAAACTCCCTACAAGCCTAACAATGTAGTAACCTTCTAGATGTAGCAAAACTCTAACATGAAATAATTTTAGACAAATGTATTTATCAAATAATTCATTAGATTTATAACAAAAACCCAATAGAGTTTCCTTTATTTGTTGGACCCCAAGGCACTAGGCTAGTACAACAGACGAGGTCTACATGCCTTATACACAACTTGTACAGCGAAATCATGACTACAGTAGCCTAGACAATACAAAGCCTACAACCTTTTAGGCAACAACCAAACAAGTCATATGCACATCTCAACTATGCCAACTACCAAAAATCACGCCATCAATATACCTGAAGCTCTACAAGCAGGAATCTACTCAATTAGGGAGCAGACTCTGAACTAGAAGGATAAGAGTGAATGAAGGGAGTGGCTTTAGGCTCTGAAAAATAGGAAAGAAAATAGTGTGAGTTTCACAGAAACTTAACCCTTGGAAAACCAAATTTTAGTTTGCAATTTATATCCAAAATTTAAGTAGAGAAACGTACATTTGCAAGGACATAATCAACACTCTTAAAAATAGTCTGGAAGTTCCAAAGCTTCAATTTATTAAAGAAATAGAGACAATAAATATAATAATCACTAAGTTGAAATATGAAGCAAAGTATAACATTATAAAAAATATTTTTTCATGGCATAGACACAAGAAAACCATTAAGATCTATTGAAATTTTTAAATACTCACGCATCAAGAAGATTTTGGATTTTCTAAATGCAATTGGAATCTAAAGGATAATTCCTAAAGGTAACCATACCTAATAGAGATTAGATATTGTCATACACCTTATGCTCCTATCAGATATACTCTCCTTATTCTTCCAACAAATATTCAAAAACAATTAATCTACGGAAATATAGTATACTACTAAACGTATCCAAACATAAGAAACAAGTCCTAATGGTTCATGAATTCAATGATTAGAAGACATAGTCAACCATTTTATGTGACATATAGTTTAATTACCTCAAAAATCTGATATAGCAAAATAATTCAGCCATGAGTTCCATAAGCAATAATCTAAATAAAAAGAGTTGATATGCTATAGTAATTCATATTCATATATTCATAACATATGGTTATAATTTCAAGGCAAACTACCTTTAATATTTTAGGTATTCAAAAATTGCAACATTCCTGTTAACAAAATTATTATTTTTTGTAATAAGGGATTCACAAAAAATTATCTAGTTGCCTTTGATAGCAAGATGGTTCCTAAGTCCTTTTTCTCTCCCTTTTTTTTAATCACATAACCTTAATAACTAGATCTTCATACAACACCCCAAAAAATCTATTTCAGTTTTAGATTAAAATACATTGATTATCTAAGTCTAATCTTAAATCAAGAGGAAATCAAATGCAAATGGATAAATGGTTTACCACCAACTGACCAAAAAGAAGGGAAGAGTGTAGATTGGGTTGCAATAGCTAGAAAGGAGGAATATCAGCCAGGAAAGGAGTCTAGTTGGCAAGTCAACCCACCGGAGAAGCTGACCTCACTGAAAAAAGGAGCAGCCAATCAAAGAAGCTTCAGGGCAGTACAGTCCGAGCTCAAACCTCCTCCTAATATCTTCTAATGCCAATGGACAGGTTAGGATAGCAGCTGCTGGTCAAAGGGCTAGCAAAGAGGGACTAAACATTGGTCTCCATCCTATCCAATTGGTTTGGTTGAGCAAGACTGTGGGGGTTTTGGTCCCTTACAGTTTGGGCCACCAAGCAATGCAAACAAGCGTAGCAGGATAAGAGAAGATATTGAAGGTCAGATGAGTAACTAGTGGTTAACAAATGCCAGAGAAGAAGTGAAGTCACTAGGAGCTGCCCTGTCTCCAAGTGAAGAATTTTCTAGAAACAAGAAAATGTTGGAGTTGGCAGCTATACGGAGGGTTGATCAAAGAAAAGAGGAAGGAAGAAAAGAAAAAGGAGAAGGAAGAAGAACTATCGGTGATGTAACAGAGCTTTGGAACTGAAGATGAAAGCAAAAATTGATTTTAGGGAGAGAGAAAAAGTTTGGAGCCAGAAATAAGGAAAAAGGAGGGGAAAAGAAAAATAAAAAGAAAAAAAGGGGTAAATTGCACTTTGGCCCACAACAAACATATAACATACTCACTATAGTTTGCCAGAAAGGGGAAAAATCATGCTTTGGCCACAACGTAAAATTTAAAATATTCATTATAGTCTACCAGATTTCAAATTTTTTTTATTGGCTTATGTGCTACAGATGAGAGGGAAAAGTAGGCTTAAACAAAAAAATTTACGGGTCCAATAGTGTCGACATCCAAACAGCAACTAACTAAGACAAATTGACATTTGGAAAGATCATTCTTCCCTTCAAATTTATCAGTCAGCAAAGGAAAAAAGTCAAACCCACTTACTAGCTAATTGAGCTACAAGGAAGAAGGGATCAGCTCCAAATCCAAGCACCAGTAGCTAATCAGCAGGTGGCGATGGCTGGACGACACAGTTGGTACCAACAAGTTGGACAGCCACTTAACAACACCAAAATAGGGAAAAGGTGAAGTGGCCAGTAGCAAGGAAGACCATCAGCATCTAAGAGAGCAACACAACCTAGCCGGAGACAACAAAACACCGATGAAGCAACTCCCAATGTCGATGAATAGTAGAGGCTAATCGAAGAAGGCTAGAACAAGCTATGGGAGGCTAAAATGAAGCCAAAGCAAAGCAAGGCAGAGGTTTCAGCAACGGCCAGAGAAAGCAGAGTAAAAGAAGCTGGCAAGAGGAAAAGGAGAGGTAGAAGCAGCAACTACCAGCTGAAAAGAAGAAGAAGAAGAAGAAGCAATCACCGACTAAAGGATAAGCTTATGGCCAAAAAGAAGAAGAAGAAGAAAATGAAGAACAACAGCATTACGGTTGTCCGGAGAAAAGAAGAAAGCTACAATTCATACGGGAGGGAGCGGTCTAAGCCAGAGAAAAAGAAAAAGGAAAAAAAGAAAAAGAAAAGAAAGAAAAAGAGGAAAAAAAGGGAAAAATTTTTGTTTAATCATAAAATAAAATTAAAATATTCATTATAACACACTTATTTACATTATTTTTCATTGAAAAAAAATATAAGTTAAACCATAATTTATGTACATTTAACACAATTTCAAAAAAATATACTAGTAACTTATTTCATATCATCATCATCATGTTATTAAAGTGTCACACTCTTATTATGTCTCAACTTAGATCTTCACTCTTTGGTCTCATCCAAGTAAATCGCGTTGACCCGTATTTGCTATGCGGATCTACTTTTCTTCCCATCGATTAACTTTTAACCATCTTTGTGCCTGAATATGTGTTGATTCAAACAACTAAATGATCTTTTAGTTTAAAGCTTATTCCTTTCTCCATAGAATCTCTACTCCTATTTGTTTCCCCTGGGTTTTCCATTGGAATTTAACGGCACCATGGCTGAATTTGTTTTTGGCGTAGCAACCAAGGTTTTGGAGAAGCTAGCAACCACAGCATACCAAGAGATTGTCTCGGCATGGGGTCTCAAGAAGGATGTGCAATGGCTACAAGACTTCATGAGAATCATCAACGCCTTCCTGAAAGATGCCGAGAACAAGCAAGACAGAAGCAACGGCATAACTGAGTGGCTGCAACAACTCGAACATGTATTTCTTGATCCGGGTGATGTACTTGATGAAATCGAGTGTGAGGCATTGCGAAATAAAGTAGTGAAGAAGTATGGGAGCGCTTCCAGAAAGGTATGCCATTTCTTCTCATCCTTTAACAAGACTGCATTCTCTATTAAAAAGGGCCACAAAATTAAGGAAATCAGAGAAAGAATAGATGAGATTGCATGATTGAGGACAAATTTTGATCTCGTTGATAAGCACCATGTCCCTGATTTGTTGCCACAGAGGAAGACCCATTCTCATGTTGTACCCTCACCTGTAATTTGGTAGAGATGAGGAGAAAGACAAGATCATACATTTTTATATCAGACCACAATCACTTGATAATGGAATTTGTCTCATTCCCATTGTTGGAATCGGAGGGTTGGGCAAGACCACACTTGCCAAGTTGGTGTCCAACGATGAGAGAGTAAGGGGGCATTTTGATTTATATACAAGCTTGGGTGTGCGTGTCTGTTGAATTCAATGTTAAAAGGATACCATTGGATATTCTTAAGTCTTTGGAAACAACAGAGAAAGATGATGCAAAATTAACTTTGCAACAAGTGCAAAGTCCTCTCCGTAATGAGTTACATGAAAAGACGTTTTTAATTGTTATGGACGACTGAAATGACAATCGTAAAAAATGGCACGAGTTGACTACTCTTTTGGTGGACAATTGTGCTAAAAATAAGAAAAATGGAAGTAAAATTATACTAACGACGCGTTACAATACAGTTGCCTCAATCACAAGAACTACTTTTGCCCCTCAATTCAACTTGAGAGGACTTTATGAGGATGAATGCTTAGAAGTGTTTCTAAGACAAGCATTTCAAGGAGGAGATGAGGAAATATACCCAAAGCTTGCGAAAATTGGGAAGGAAATTGTTAGAAAATGCAATGGGATGCCGCTAGCTGTAGTTAGTTTGGGATGCCTACTTTAACCCAAAGTTGATGGAAGTGAATGGAAAAACGCAAGAGATGGTGAGATTTGGAAATTAGATGAATATGATGATGACATTTTTGCCTGCATTAAGGTTAAGCTATTATCACTTGCCCCCAAAACTGGAACAATGTGTTTCTTATTGTTCGATTTTTGCCAAGGATTATGTTTACGACAATAAGGAACTGATTTCATTTTGGCTGGCTCATGGTCTCCTACAATCAACAAATGAAAATGAAGAGCCTGAAGATCTCGGTAACTACTATATCAAAGAGTTACTTTCAAATTTTTTCTTTCAGGATCTTGAAGATAATATTCTAGGCATAGGAGAATATTGGTTTAAGATGCATGATCTTGCCATGCTTACTATGCAAAGAGAGCTAGCAGCTGGAGTGACCTTTGATTTTGTAAATGTAAATGAAATGAGTACGACAGTACCACATTTTCATCATCCGTTGAGGAAGGTTCGAACATTTTGTGTTTGGTACACAAGTGATAGAAGAAATATCATCACTAAAGAATTTGTGACATGGATCTGTCACCAATTCAATTATCCAAGGGTGGAACTATATCAGTCGTAAGATGTCTTAATCTAGCACGATGCTATGAGATGGAAGAACTCCCTGAGTCCATTTGCAAACTTCAAAACTTGCAGATGTTACATGTTCAAAGATGTTGGAGTCTTCTTCAAAAACTCCCCAAAAGCATGAAAAATCTTGTCAGTCTTTGACTATTAAAAGTTACAATAAAAGAGAGTAATTTGTCCAGCTGTGGAATATGGTGCTTAGAATCGCTTCAAGTTTCATGTTTTTATGATTGTGACAATTTAATATCCTTGCCTCACAACTTGAGTCACTTGACTTCTTTAAAGAAGCTACTTGTTTGAAATTGTCCAAGGTTTATCAATTTTGAAGAAGAACAAGAAGACGAGAAAAAGGAGAATAAAAAGGTTAAGGACTTTAACCTTCGGCTGTTCTCAATTTATAATTTACCTAAATTGACAGCTTTACCCCGTTGGCTGGAAAGATCTGCCAAGACTATGCGGCACATATTCCTTCACAAATGTAAGAGCTTAGCTGCATTGCCAGAATGGCTGTGCAATCTAATAGCGCTGGAGAATCTGGATATCTACCGTTGTTTAAAATTGTCATCTTTACCCAACAACATGGATCTTCTTTGTAACCTTGAGAACTTGAAGATTTCCCTTTGTCCGGAGCTAGTTGCGAACTGGCAAAGAAATGGTTCGTATTGGCCCAAAATAGCTCACGTTTCAAATGTCATTGTAAGTGCAAATCATTTTCTCTTCTTAGTCCTCTGGCATCTATTTATTTTGGCTATATTTGCTTGCAACTCATTTATTTCCCTCCCGATATTGTCAATTTTAATAATACAGGTATGTAACTTATATTAATTATTATAATGCCATTGATCCATTGTATTCAATCCAATTGATTGTAAAAATTAAAGTTTTTATTTATATTGTCTTAAATTTTTCTTTCCACCTCTTTTAAAAAATAAATAAAAACTTTAATTTATAACAATGATTGGTTGAAAATGACGTGATTGCCATATTTTGACACTATAAAAATTAAAACAAGTCGAGTGCAAAAAAGGTTAAAGCTAGATACATATAATTAGAGGAGATAAAGTATAATTTTTAAGAAAGCTTTATAAAAATATTTTAATTTCTTAAGATTGTTATATATGAAATTTCTTGGCTCTTGTGCCTTGTTTGTGACTTTGTATTATGCTAAAATGTTAACAAAATAGAATAAATTGTATGTAATAATAGTTTAGAAGTACATTGCTCAGCTCCAAATAAAACAAAACATAAATTGGACATAGAATATTCATTTTAATTTATAACATAAATTGGACATAGAATATTCATTTTAATTTATACTTTTAATTTGTAATTTATATATTATATAGCAACAGGCGAACGAGACAAGATAGAATAGAAAAAAAAATTAGAATCTTAGCATGTAGAGAAAATCTGATCTTATATCATAGAGATTCAAACACCAATCTAACAAATAGTTTCTCCGAACTTTAATAATGTGTGATAAAACGTTGCTATTTATATACTTAATTTGTTTAACAATCTTTTTGTTCTGTGAAAGGGATAAGTTGCGTAATTATGTATTTGGCACACTCACTCTCACGTGATAAAAATATTGTAAAGTAATTTAAGTACGTAAGCAAGTATTTTCATGTGATATACAACATGTGTACTAAATGGTTGCTTTTAATTCTAATATAAAATTTAAATTAATTACTTATAGGTCTCATTATTATTTACTTTGAAAATTACATTCTAAATCTCAACCAGCATTTGCCATTGCTTTCTTCTACTCACTAAATTCCCTGAAATAGCACTCCTTCCTTGCACTTACTACAACTTGTATGCTTTTGAAATTTGAAGCTTAACAATGTGAATGAACACAAGTGCAATCTTCACCAGAAGATACGGAGGACTGAATGAGAATTGAGCTTCTGATTTTCAAGGTTTCCTTTAAGCGTCGTATCTGTGTATGTGTACATGTATGTATGCGATTGTGCTTCTGTTGTGTATTAATTTGTGTGCACTCCGTCTTTGTTATGTTATATATCCAAGTTGTTGTTGTTACTTGTGGTTGTGTATTATCTGGGATTAGAATGTACAGTCTTTGATATGTTGAATGATATTTCATTGTTGATAAGTATATTCAAGTGTTAATGTATAAATTCAGAGGACCCTATCTCATTAATCGGTTCTGCTATTTGCCTGATAGCTTGATGCCCGAAGAAAGATTGAGAATCAAATTGCTTTAGTAAAAGAGTAATGTCAATCAATGTAATTTCACAAGGTAATAACCGCAGGAGTTGACTGGATTTGTGGTCATATATACTATCTTTTTATTTAATTGTTCATGAATCCTATTTTATATTTTTCTTGATATTTTTATTTTTCTCATTTTTAGTTCATTTTTTAAATTATTCTCTCCTATTTAATTAGACTATAAAAATCACAAAAGAGAGAAGTGGTCTTTTTTTCTTTTAATTTTGATAAAGTAATGAAGTATCAATTTGCGTAACATAGCAAAACACCTAACAATTCAAGAGGTCCTTTCTTGTCTTTAGTGTAAAGAATTGTTAAAAAAAATGATTCTTTCATAGAGTTGGCATCGATGATGTATTACACAAATTAGGCAAGAAAGTAAACAAAGTCAGCGCGTATGCAAATCACACAATTATAGAATAACCATTGCCTCTCATTACATCTATTCATAAGATAAACATAATGATAGACTTCTCTGAGAGATTTAATAATTTTCAATAGAGTTTCTCTAATAAAGAAACCCAATTCAAAATTGGTTACACTCTTCTATATCAAACGCTCAAGAGTTTAGAACTTCATGTAAAATGACATTCATGGAAAAAACTTACATCCTTATAAAACTAAAGAAAATGAAATAAGAATTTGAAAAGATGAGAAAAGAAAGTGTAATGCCTTGAAAGGAAAATAATAAGAAAATAAAAATAAGGAAAATAAAAATATATTTCTATTGGACCAAAGTGAAGATTTTGAATGTTCATTGGGGCCATGATGTAATTTTTTCATTTTTCAGGAGGACTTTTCGAAGATACCAATGATTCAAAAGGGTCAAACCATAAATTTTTCCATTTTTTGATCTGTTATATTTTTTTCTTTTCAGGCAGCCCCCCTTGTGCGTTGTTCCTTCTTTTCTAAAGCTCTCTTGCTCTACGTTCTCCTTGCATCCGGTCGATTTTCTTCTTCAGCTCGTTGCCATCTGACAAGCTCTGGTGATTCTCCTCCTTCTTTCCTCTTCTCGGGTGCCTTCTCTTCGCCGGTCCAGCTCAATAGTCCATCATTCCTTTTCCTTCCTCTTTTTTGGTATCATCTTCATCAAGCTTAGGCTGACTATCCAGTGACGAGTTAGCACGATTCAAGCTTCCCACTGACACTTTGGGTGGTGATGAGTCCTCCTAAAATAAAAGATTTATTTTATATTAAGTCTACTTCAAATTATTAAGAAATCTTACCTAAAACTCTTATTCTTCAAAGTTAATGAATGTTGAAATTTTCTTGTTAAATTACTTCAGTAATACTCCCATCGAACAACCAAGCACACCAACATCAATTTTTGGAGTTTTAGCTAAAGATCCAAGTAGGTGGTTCTGCTACTTGATTTTGAAATAATAGCTTTAGATATTGAAGTTTAATATTAATATAGTTGATTAAAGAGTCCTTAAGGTAAGTAGATAATCCTACTCTCTTGGCAAATCCCGTTATGTAATATGAAATAATTTTATTATATGGAACATTTTTTGATTGATTAGATTTTTTATGTTAACTTGTTCTAAATGTTTAATTATATGTTGTATATACGAAAAGGAGCTGTCATGATGAAATTATGCATTTTGGAACTGATGATTTCATGCTATTATATGATGTTTAAATATGAAAAGGACTTGTCGTGTTTTGTGTTTTCTAATGAATACGGTTTACCGAACCTATGATTTCATATTACAGACATATGGAATTTTGAACATTTTTGAAGTTTATGCTACCTGGAATGTTTGATGATATGACCTGATTATTGATATTATGATATGAATAGAATGTCTCTTATTTATGAATAGACCTGGTAGCATAATGTTTTCCAAATGTTTATTTATTTTGAAATCCTGAATCCATTAGTAATTCCCTGGAAACCTTCAAGTGCACTTGTGATATGAATATCTAATTGGTGTGATTGGGGGAGAATATATATATATATATATATGAATATCTAATTGGTGTGGTTAGGGTAGAATATATATGAATATCTAATTGGTGTGTTTGGAGGAGAATATATGAATATCTATTTGGTTTGTTTGGTGGATTATGAAGATAATTGTTAGGTTGGTTATCTTTAGGAATTATCCTTTGGATCCCAATGATATTTAAGTAGATGAGCAATTAGAAAATATTTTGTTACTTGAGTATTGATAAATTTTGGAAAGCCTTATTGAATTCCCCCTATGTTTATGCCATAATGAATATTTTTCACAGTATCACACTTTGTTGCTCATTTTATTTTTGTTGAATACCATATTTTAATTACTTGATTTTCTTAATGGATGAAATTTTCCAAACCTATTTTGAGATGATGACTTTTGAATAGGTAAGTTTATCTTCATGACTATATACATACTTTATCCTTTGGATTTTGAATATGAATTATAAACTAAGTTTTGGTTTTCTATGGGATTATCTACTCACTGAGTTTTTATAAAACTCACCCTATTTTTCTCCATTTTATTAGAGCTCAAGGATACCCCCATCGTCCCTCCTCATACTAGTTTAGGATATACTCATTGATCTAGAAGATCACCTTCTGTAGAGCTTAAAGGTATATTGATGGTGTAAGCCTTGGCAGTTAGTAGCCTTGTTGTTCGCATGTATTTTGTATTGATAAATGCCTAGTAGGATATAGACTCATATTATCTAGGCCTATATGATTTTAAGTTTTTATGGAGGATGTGTATATGGCGTATAACACTTATCTGTTGTAAAGGCCTTGTATGTCTGAAAAATAGAGGAAACTCTGTCGAATTTTGTCAGAACTTAAAATGTAAATATTTGGTATGCATTAGTATAATTGTGGTCTTTGATATGTTAAATTAATTAGCAAAGATTTTGCATTTTAGGCCTATAGGAGGTTTCATATCAGTGACCTTCTACGCGATCATGTTTCATGGGTTAGTGCATAACAAAGTTAGTATCAGAGTATGATCTAGGATCTAGGTGTATGATTAGGAGTCTCCAACTACCAAAATGGGATAGGCATACTGAATTCATGTTAGTGCACTTGGGAGCATGACACGTGAATAAGGATATGTTGATTCCTACATCATGAATATGTTGAAAAAATTTTGTAATTTCTAAATCTTTTGTTTCTACTCACGTATGTATCTGAACCTTGCCTAAGTAAATCCACCCAAAATTTTAGTGATATAGAAGTTATTGATCATTTTACATGGTGATTTTGTTACTTTTGCTTTAGACCCCACTGGGTAAGCTAGGTTTATGGTTGATGTTAGTATATCTATTGATTTGTTAGCCTCTGATGGATTTTTTTAGAAGAGGGACACTTTGAGGTAAGGGAAGTGTAGCAAACTGAAACACTCTTCATCAATGTTAAAAGGAGCTAAATCTAGTTTTGACAAGATTGGCTAGCTGCACAAGGATCACGAACCAAACCATGCATGCCAATAAGTGCATATGCAGCTAGGGAGGGCAATGATGCAGATGATACAAATATACCTGAGAGGATGTAGATTTTTGGAGAAATTGTGGGATCTTTCCAACTTGGGGAAAAGAGAAATGATTAAGACAAGATTTGAAAGGTAATGCCAAGACTATGGTAGGTGTAGCATGTGGTCAGTCGAATAGACTCAAAGAAGAAAGACCTATCCATGGGAACATTATCATGATGTTTATGAGATAAAGTTCAATTTTGGAGATAGCTTTGATAGATATGTATTGCTTATGCCAAAGGTTGAATGTATCAAGAATAGTGTTTGAAAGGTTGACAAATAGGAATTTGGTTTAGTGAAATGCAATGATCTTAGGGACAAATGAGTTTAAATGTTTAGTGATGGTATTAGAAAGATATGTTGAATGGATAATGGTGTTATGATATATTGAGATGGTGATTGATGAGTGGAGATGAATATAAAGGAACCTATAGGTGTATAACTCTAGAGTTAAGACATGATAAATGATTCGTCTCATGGCATAATGATAGGGAGGTTAAACTAATAGTTTTGAGTAAGTTATAGGCTATGATTCAAAGATAATGTGATTAAATTTATAAATGTTGTAGCTCACTAGGCTAGTAAATTGAATTATACCGATTTCATATATTCTTCCCTATTACTTGATGTTGTGGGTGAATTTTGATACTGTGGAATGGGATGGCGAAGCCCAGTAAAGCAAGTCGCATAAACAAAGGCCCAAGTCACTACATCCTGAGGTCACTGACTTAAAACAGTTAGATCATTGTGGTACAAGCTCGGATGGCTAGGCCACAAGGTGAAGAGCTCAGATCACTGTGCCAGGAGGTCAAACAGCCAGGACACAAAGTGTAAGCCCCAGGATGGGACAAGGCTCGAACATGCCAAAATCTAACCCACGTAGCCAACGGTTCACCCAGAGCAAGCTCACATTGCCAAGCGTGCATGACCTCCCCTAGCCCAAAATAGCAGCAACCTCAAACAAAGCTCACTGCACTCAGCACCTCACCCTGCTAGTAGTTCGCCATGCCTAAGATCGGAAGCATGCACCCCCAAACAATTTCTGATGCTCGTCTACAGGAAGCAGCCCATCAGGCCCCACTGGCAGAAAGCAAACCTATAAAAACCATTCTGTAGTAGTCTAGGGAGTCTTGTACATTTATTATCTAATGTAACAGATTACAACATGTAAAATTGTATTTGTACCCTTCTTTCCTCTATAAATATGAGGGAAGAGCTCTTTGTAGGGAGAGGCTACAAGCCAATACTGAAATTCTATAAAAATTCTCTTTAAGATCAATACAAGCTCTGCCATGGATGTAAGGACCGGTGTAGCCCGATTTTCACCGAACCATGTTAAAAACCTCTGTTCTTCCTCCTCCATCCTCTCCACTTTCAACCCGTACGCCCAGGAAATGATTTGAGTCTCAAAAGAACCTTTTGTTGGCCGAACTTAGGTATAACTAAATTCTGCTGTTAACACTTAATAAGTTATTATACATGTAAGTCACAAGGAATTGTTACCAATTAAAATGGTTATTGTTACTAAATATTTAGTTGATTGGAATTGTCTCCAAAATAAAAGAGAATATTTCATGAATTTCATTGGAATATGGAATTGAGATGTTCTTTTGAACACATATAAATGAATGATAATTGTTCACATATTCTATTTGGAATGACATCTTGAATGAGGAAATGATTGTTTGTGTAATGAGATAGCTAGTTGATTGAATATGGACATGATCATTGAACTGTTATGATATGTGTGTTTTGATGAGTTATGTATGAATTGAAAATTGGATTGTCAATTACTTTTGATAAAGTGGCAATGGATATCCAAGATGATCCAAAAGAATCTCCAGAGGATGTTACTTCAATGTATAAATGCGAAACCTTTGAAACTTCAGAAGCTATACAAAAATGGCTAGGCATATGGCTACCATGCACATCAGCAGTGATTTACCCTTCAAGAAATATATCTGTAGCATCTTCATGGATAAAGCTGTAGTTTTCACTAGCCCTACATTAGAAGGGAACAAAGTGATAAATTCCTTTCATCAGTTTGTAGGGGTTAAGTGGCTATGGAATAAACCCATTGTTATGGGTAGAAATTGGCCCTAAAAGAAATACAATGCATGCAAGCCCGCCAAAGGCCAAAACCCTCAAGAGTACCCAGCAAGCTCCTCCACAACAAGCTCCTCCCCAGCAAGCTTCATCCCAGCGAGCTATATCTCATTGAATAGTAAAACAGCAAGGTAGTCACAAAGCTAGCCTGTTAAACAGCCAGCCTCCTTGCTAAAGCTCACTGCAACCATCTTCCAATGATCCCGAGCTAGGATTCTTAGCTCAAGGATGCCGAATGCCTTATGAGGTAAAGGTAGCAATAGGTAACAGATGCAAACATAAGTCTACTGCTGACAGGAGGATCCCACCTTTGCAACCTATATATTGCTACAGTCGAATATTGGCTTCTTATTATCTTTTCTATTTATTTCTTAATATAACACAACTGTAGCGTATAATTAATGCACACAACCCTACTCCTTCTATAAAGAGGAAAGCCTTGTTAGAAAGAAGGAGGGGGAAAGAGAGAGAGGTGAATCTTTGAAGCAGAAACTCTGTAAAAATCATTCTTCAATACATCAAAAAAACACCACCGCGGACATAGGGTCCGGTACCGTTTGGATTTAGCCAAACCACGTTAAAAAAATGGCACCTCTCCCATCCTTCCTTCCTCTGGATCTATCTACCTTTATACTTTGGAGGCAGCATTGGGTCCCAGAACTCTTCTCGTTAATCAAAATCAGGAGCTCCCCCATGCGAGCCAAATTCTGACGTTAACATCTTGGTGCCATCTGTGGGGACCATCTACTCTCTAAAGTCTCTATTGCAACATAATAATGGCCAGAGGAAGAAGTACTCGGTGTTCAACCACTCCAGTCGCTCAGCAGCACATTGTTGTGCTTGGAACACAAGAGGCACAAATGCCCAACCAACCCTATCGGTTCTCAAAAACACAGTCAGAGAATTGGCCGAAATCATCAAAGCATTAGCTCAAGCACAAGCCCAGAATGTGCAAAGGCTAGAAGAAGTCATGGCGCAACTCCAGCAGTTTCGTAAAGAAGCTCAGAGAGAAACTCACGAAGACCATGATAGTTAGCGATTGGAGGGTTCACAACAAGTAAGAAGCTCTATCCCTCAGTATGAAGAACAACTTCTGACTATGGAAGAGGTCCTCCAAAGGCTAAAACAGCTAGAGGAGTGCCCACATCTGTAGAATGACTAACCTCATCACAAGGAAAGTTCATTGCTTTCTGTGGAGATCGAGACACAACCTCTCCCATAAAAGCTCAAGGTGCCCGCTATCCCACTGTATCATGGGAACAGTGACCCAAGTGACCATCTAGATGCTTTCAACATCTAGATGGATCTTCAAAGAACTAACCCTCTAGTGAAGTGTTATGTCTTTCCTGCCACACTAGAAGTAACTTCTCGGGCATGGTTCAAGCACCTCCCAGCTCGTAGCATTGATAGCTGGGAAGAGTGCCAAAAGAGATTCACCAATCAGTATCGGGCTTTCATGAGGTAGGTTACGCTCCCTTATCATCTTGTGATGATCTTCTAGTGTCAGAGTGAATTGCTCAAAGGTTACATAGCTCGATTCAGGCATAAGGCCAGCTCTATGGAGAGTCCTTTGGAGGAAAGTATCTTAACAGTAATCTCATTAAGATTTCACAAAGATGAAAAACTATATAGAAACCTCTACAAGTCCCCAGCTCAAGACCTCATTGAATTCCATGAACGAGCCACCAAACAGATAAGATGGGAAGAAACCTTCAGAATAAAGGAACCCAAACATAAAATAGACTCAAACAGTTCCAACTCGAGCAAAAAGAGAAGTAGTGAGAGCCACAACAATCCCACTCCTCAATCTACAAAGAAGGCAAAGCACCAGTGACCTACTCACTTCAAAAATTATAACATCCTGTCTGATACACAAGATAGAATCATCACCACAGAAAGGCACAATGAGGACTTCAGGAGGCCCAAACCATTAAGAGTCACTACCAAACCCAAAGATTCAAGTAGATTCTACGCTTACCATAATGAGGTTGGACACACCACCTTAGAATGTTGGGCGCTGAAAGATGCCATTGAAGACCTCATCAGAAGAGTCAGACTACAGGATTACATGGTGAGACCACCAGGACAACGTGCTCAACAGGCCTAGCGAGTTATCACCTAAGAGCCTGAGCCCTCTATTAGGACTATATACTAATCCTGTATCTTCCACTTGCCGCCAATGGTGACAAATTTTATCAATTACTATATGCTGAATTAACGTAAGCTGTAGATTGGCCAAATATTATCCAGACACAGAAGTTTTCACATTGCAATTCTGCTACAGTGAATGGATTTCACTTCGCTACAGCATTACAGCAAATGGTTTTTACCTCGCTATAGCAAATGGTTTTCACCTCACTATAGCAGTGCATTGCAGTTTCGCTATAACAAATGATTTTCACCTTGCTACAACAATACATCACAATTTTGCTAAAGCAAAAGGTTTTCACCTCGCTTCAACATTGCATTGTAGTTCTGCTACCGCGAATGGTTTTCACCTTGCTACAACATTTCAGTGAATGTTTTTCATCTTGCTTCAACATTGCATTGCAATTTTGCTACAGTGAATGGTTTTTGCCTCGCCACAGCATTTCAGTAAATGGTTTTCACCTCACTTCAACATTTCATTGCAATTCTACTTTAGCAAATGGTTTTTACCTCACTTCAACATTGCATTGCAGTTCTGATACAGCGAATGGTTTTCACCTCACCACAACATTGCAAAATTGAAGGTGCGACGACGTCAAGTCCTTCCTCACAAAGGCAAATAAAAAATTCTCACACAGCCAGGCTCTCACAGCTCACATGCGACTCCTTATCAAAAAACTAAAGCACAGTCGATTGGCCCAGAAAGCATTTCATTAATCATTAGAAATTTACATACAATGATGCACAAAGCATTCGATACAACTTTCGAAGAAAGGAAAGCTTCTAAGGCAAAAAGACCTCATCTAATGGGGCAAAATTACATCAAAAGGAGAAATACAAAAATAAAGGGAAAAGACTGGAACACCTGGCACCACCATTCCTACAAGAAGCAAATAGGAAATCAGTTACTAGCCAGTGAGCTCTCACCTGTAGGAAGGACAACAACCTCCTATTGCTCATGCTTATTTCCCTTTGGGGCACCCGCCTGAACCAGACCCAGAGCAACTCAAAAAGTCATAAAAGCTAGCTAGTTAGGAAGCAGCACCACAAGCAACATTGGGAAGAAATAATCTAAGATTTGCACAAAAGTTCCAGAAGAGACCTTCCACTGGAGCCACGTGCAACAGACCATCCATGTTTCCCGGTACTCTACAACCAACCGTCCATGCCTCAACAAGCTTTATCGGAAGTAAGGCACCAAAATGCTGGGGGCTTTTTAGCCTCTTCCATTTGGACTTCTCTGTGAAAAAAAACAAAGTCTCATGAGAATAAGAAAACCCGCTTGATCCACCGAAATATCTAAAGGGTATCCGACTAACCTTCATCCAATGGACCAAAACGTATGACAATGCCACGCTAATGGCCAAGAATGGCTAATAGAAGAAGGTATGGTCTCAAGCAGAGTGACGAGACATCTGAAGTGACAAACTAGCCAGATAAAGACTCTGACCAAAAAATATTAAACAAAGCCTCAGAAACTGGCAACTCCCGATCCGCAAGGCAAACCAGGAGTTAGGGGGTTAGTGTTTTGGGTAGAAATTGGCCCTAAAAGAAATTTAATGCACGCAACCCCGTCAGAGGCCAAAACCCTCAAGAGTACCTAGCAAGCTCCTCCATAGAGAGCTCCTCCCTAACGAGTTCCTCCCCAGCGAGCTTCATCCCAACGAGCTATACCTCACTAAATAGTAACACAACAAGGTAGTCATAAGGCTAGCTTGTCAAATAGCCAGCCCCCTTGCTCAAGCTCGCTGCAACCATCTTCCAATAACCCCGAGCTAGGATTCTCAGCTCAAGGACGTAGAATGCCCTATGTGGTAAAGGCAGCAATAGGTAACAGATGTAAACACAAGTCTACTGCTGACAGGAGGGCCCTACCTCCATAGCCTATATACTGCTACAGTCAAGTATTAGCTTCTTACTGTCTTTTCTATTTATTTCTTGATATAACATAACTATAGCTTATAATTAATGCACACAACCCTCCTCCTTCTATAAATAGGAAAGCCTTGTTAGAAAGAAGGAGGGGGAAAGAGAGAGAGGTGAATCTTTGTAAGAAAAAACTCTGTAAAAATCATTCTTCAATACATCAAAAAAACACCACCATGGACGTAGGGGTCCGATACCGCCTGGATTTAGCCGAACCACATTAAAAACACGGCACCTCTCCTGTCCTTCCTTCCTCTCGGTCCATCTACCTTTATAATTCGGAGGCAATATTAGGTCTTGGAATGCTTTCCATTAGCTTAATCAGGAGCTCCCCCGTGCGAGCCAAATTCCAACGTCAACACCCCTCTAGAAGTTTAAGGATGCTTAGTGGCTTTTTTATTTTCAAAAGGCTAAAGAAAAGGATCTTCTTCAAGCAAAAAGTAAAGTTGCTTGATGATGAGTTAGAAAGGTTAACAATGATATGCAATGATCATTTCCTCAAAGATGGAGAAGGAACGTCTAGTCAATTTTGGATTGAGCAACATAAATTAGTTTTATAGGATGCTATTACAAATTAAATTCATGTCAAGCTATTTTGGGATAGGGTCTTTGCAGCACCTTATTAGTTGAAGGACAATGTTACTGCAAAAAAGAATGTTCGCAATTCTAAGGTGTCCAGTCCCTAAAAAAAGATATAATAAATCAGAGTTTAAGAATTTAATAAACTTTGGATCTTGCCCTTTTCTCATTGGAGAATTTATATATGCCTTTGTACTATATTCAGATTCAATAATAATGAAATAAAAAAATTTGTGTGCAGTAGAGTAATAAAGATTTAAAACACAAAATTTTAAAGTGGTTCAACTTGAATTAAAATCACAATTCAAGTCTGCTCCATTTGATCTTTCTCAACCAAACGACCTTTTTAATTGAAAACAAAAACTATCAAGATTTACCAAGCTCCTGAAATGCTAGTTTACAACAAACACACAAGAATTTACATAGGCTTCTTGCTAACCTAGAAGAATTGAAATAAGCTCTTCTAAACCTAAACAAAAAAACACAAGACTTATAATAGGCTCTTGCTAACCTTTACAAGATTTTTAAATCCTTAGAAATCTTAAAACAAAGAAATAGAAATAAGAAAAGAGTACGAAATATAATACCACTATTTGAGATGAAAATCTCAAACTATCTAAGATGAAGTCAATTGATCGTTGATTCAAAAGCTTGATAGAATCTCAGAATTTGATGAGGTAGAGAGAAAAATGTGTTAAGCTCTTCTTCTCAAAAAAAATTTTGTACTTGAAATGTAGTTGTTATGTTGTTAAATAAACTATGAAAAATCATTTAAATAGTGAAGGTAGTTAAGCTGTTGTAACTGTTGTAACCATCTGTAATAGGATGATTAACTTTCAGTTGTTGAATTGATTGTTGCATCGATCATAAGTGGTTATAACTAATTAATCAGTGTGGTAATCAAACTATAGTCTGTTATACGCAGATCTTAAATCGATTAGTATATCGATGTAGCTATTTTTCTCAACCTTTGATTTGAAATATTTTGAAAACTTTTCTTTAATAAATCGATGTAAACATTGATGTGTATAGATTTTAAAGACATAAATCGATGTGTAAATAGATGTATGAAGTGAAAAACAATTTTATAAAACTTTGTTTTCTTCAAGTAGTTTTTCAACCTCATCGTTTTGTTAAAAATGTTTGGATCAAAAATCAATTGAACTCATTTACAAAAGATCTTATTGAAAAAATAATTCCTAAAACTAATCTTGAATATCTTGAATCATAATTGCATATTTTTGAAACTTGCAAAACAAATTGAAATAAGCAATAATGTATAATATCAAATAATGTGAAAGATTGATTAAAATCATTTTTCAACATCAAAACTAAGAAATATGTATGGCTAGGATAACCTAAGCTAACAATCTCCCCCTTTTTTATGGTGACAAACAATTTTAGAATTGTTTCATAGTAAAGAAGAAAATTAAGAATGGTTTTTCTCTAACTTGTTAAAAAAATTTTCTCCCCCTTTTTAATTGAAAATAATATTTCATTAAAAAAATTTATTTTGAAAATGACATCTAAAATTTATGGGATTTTTGAAAAGTTTAAAAATTTTGAACGTTTTTTAAAATTTCATATTTCTCTCCCTTTTGGCACATCAAAAAGTAATACATGACTAATAGGTACCAAAAACATTTTAGAGGGTAATCAGGATTTAATCACAGAATCACATATCAACTTGAATTAACAAGAAATCTAAAGTAAAGCTAAAACATAAAATACAATAATAACTGCAAACTTCAAAATACATCTAGAAATTTCAAAATAATAAAGATATCTAAATTATCCAAAAATATCATTATAAACTAAATTCAACATTTAATCAAAATATCCATAAAAATATCAAAATATTAATGAAAGTATCAAAATATTAAGAATACACAACATATCAAAATATAGTCTTAACAGCATAATAATAGCAATAATGAAAGGGATAACAGGGACTTAGGGATAAAATTCAAATATAGATAAAAACTATTCAGGTTGAAATTAATTTAACTTTTGCAATTCAGCCTCTTCATCTTGTTGTTGTAGCCTTAATCTAGTCTCTTAAACTTAATCATCAAGTAACTTAAGTCTTTGGTTCATTTGTATGTCTATTTTGTCAACTTTTTTTTTCTAATAAGGACATTCTTTCTTCCATTACATTGAACCAAGATTCTTGAGAATTAGTTATTTTATTGGCTAGATCAAAGGTGTGTTTATGCATCCTTTCAATTAGCTTGGTCAATCTAGCTTCTATTTCAGTTGTGACTGTAGCTTGGGTTATAGATTGGCTAGTTGATTGTGTGGGCAGAGGTGTTTCTTTGACCCATTTTCCTTGGCTATTCTCTTTAAAACCCATTTTATGAAAATGTGATGCTATGATCATTATGATTGCATTTGGGCATGAAGCCAAAAGTTCATTGGAAATCTTTATTTTTGTTTTTGTAAAGAATGGAGTCAAGATCATACCATAGGGAAGATATTTAATATCAGTTCTTCTAGAACATTCACTCATATATTTCAAAATAAAATAATTTTGGTTTTTGATGATCCACATTAAAAATAGATCATTTTCCATTATTTGAGTGAAGTTGGTAACCCTTGGCAAAAGAACCTTGCATAAAGCATAATGCAAAATCCTATCTTTAGGAGACAAGCCAGTTATTAGTAATCTCCCACTGACATCCTTTGGAGTGAAGTAGGGAAATAACATCTGAACTACCAATCCCTTACTATATTTCTTGAATGATCCTACAATAAGCTTTGGCATAGAATTGTCCATTCCAAATTCATTTGCTAAAATTTCAAAATCAATCATAATGTGTTTCTTCATCACATAACATGATAATTTGCCATCAGCATTAGCTAAGTTTGCATAAAACATTTTGACAAGCATGGGATAGGCTATGTCTTTGTAAATCAGAAAATTTTCAAGCTTATACTTAGCTAATAAATCAAGCAAATGGGTTATTTTGAACAGCTAGTCACTAAAGCACTTTAAGGGTTTGACTTTTTTATTTTCAAAGGCAAGGTAAGAAGTATACTCATTTTGTGATAGAAAGAATAATTCTTCTTCATCTAATTAGGCAGGTTTCACTGGGGATTTGTCCTTGTGCTTTACTAGGATCTTGATTTGCTTTGCCATTATTGATGAGAAGGGAGGTTTTTCAGTACTGAGGGTTTTTAGGTTGAATTCAGGGGTTTTGTTTTTGGGAAGATTTAGGAGAAATTGATTGGTTAAAATGATAGGGAATGAAGTTTTTGGCGTTTTTGTGTAAGAAATTTGATAGAAATTGGTTTAGAAATGAAGATTTTAGAAAGGGAGTACCGAGAGGAAACGAAACAAGGTACTAAAGGTTACTGTAGAAATGGGTTGGACGTTGATGTTGGTATTTATAGTATTATGAATCAATGAATGCATCGAAGCAGAGGGCTAAAAGTTACTAATGCATCGATTATGGTTTGGATTTGTTTATTGGATATTCATATATACATCAATTAGTACATTGGTGTGTATATAAGTGTGGTTTTTCACACCGATTGTGTAATCCATTTATCCAATATTTTAGAAAATTTTGAAAAATTTTCAACCTTCTCGAATGTTTAAAAACTAGGCTGAATCAAAGTATACATTGATGTTTATAAAAAAATTACAAGTGCATCGATTATAACATTGATTAAAAATTCATGTTGAAAACATGGATAAATGACATTGATTACTAAGTCGATTAAAGTGTTAGTAGTTTTAGTTTTTCTAATGTGTTCTCTTAAATGTATCTCAAATCTTTTGAGGTTTCAAGTTCTTTCTATATACCTGCAAAACAAATTCAGCAATATCTCTAAAGCTTAAGTCAGTAGTTGTAAAACACAAATCAAACAAATAAAATAGACAAATTTACAAAAAAGTAAGGGGAGTTTGTCACGGTCTATCTTGCAACTTTTATTTCGTATCATACGTTGCTTTCTCTTCACATATACCTATAAAATTGAAATCAAATAGTCTTGGTTGGTACCTAGTAGGATTTGGGTCCAAACTTCTTAGTAGACAAAGTGGAAACGTTTTTAACAATAGACATTTTTGGTAACCATATTAATTTTTCATTTGGCTTTAACAAATATGTACCATTCCTGAATAGGCAATCTCTAATATGGTGTCCCTTATAATTACAGTAATAACAAGTAATATAGGCAGAATTCCATTTCTTAGATCTTCTGAACTATTGCTGTTGGTAACCTAAACCATTTTTATTTTTGACATTTTTCTAGTTTTTAAGCATGTTATTTAATTTCTCATTACTTTCAGCAAAACTTTGAAGCATATTGTTCTATTTCTTTATTTTTGACTTGTAAGAGTCACAATGCTCACATGTTTTGTTTTCACTGACTAACTTTTTAGCTAGGACATTCAAGTCAATATTATTTTTTTCAAGTCTCTCTACTTTTTTTATCAGGTTTTCATTTTGATTTTTCAATTTATTTATTTCCCTATTAGCTTTAGTGAGTGCTTCATAAACTTCTTCATAAAGATCACCAGAGCCATCATCATTTATTTGATCACTTGAATCACTGGTGGAATCACTGACATAAGAATTGTAGTAAGAAAAAGGGTACTGTAGAACTTGTAGATTTTCATTATGCTTGGCCATTAGACAGTGTTCTTTTTCTTTGCATTCAGCTTTAGATCTACAGTCGTAAGTAACTTCAAGCATATCTAGAATTTCTTTTCCTATCTTACATTTTGAAATTCTTGAAAATTCATTAGTAGGCAAAGTACTAACAATAATCCATTTTAGTTTAGAAGTAAGAAAGTGCCTTCTTTCCTCTTCATTAGTCCATAACAGTTTAGATTTTTGTTCAAGAACATAGATCATAGGATATTCGTAACCTAATTCTAGAATTTTTAACATTTCAATATCTAGAGCCTCAATAAAAACTTTAATTTTAAATTTCCAAAAATCAAATTTTTAGGATCAAAAGAAGGTGGATTGTTCAAAGATGGACAATTAGAGAAAATAGGCAAGTTTGAATCCATATTTTGATCAAACAAAGGTGTATCAAGAGCTAAAGCTCTGATACTAACTGTCAAGTTCCTAAAAAAAGAAATAATAAAATAGAGTTTAAGAATTTAATGAACTTTAGATCTTGTCTTTTTCTTATTGGAGAATTTATATACGCCTTTGTAAGATATTCAAATTCAATAATAATGAAGTAAAAAGATTTGTGTACAGTAGAGTAATAAAGATCTAAAACATAGATTTTTAAAGTCATTCAACTTAAATTGAAATCGCAATTCAAGTCTACTTCACTTGATATTTCTCAATTGAAAGACCTTTTTAATTGAAAATAAAAACTATCAAGATTTACCAGACTCCTAAAATGCCAATTTATAACAAACACACAAGAATTTTCACAGGCTTCTTGTTAACCTAGAAGAACTGAAACAGGTTTTTCTAAACCTAAACAAAAAAACACAAGACTTATACTAGGCTTTTACTAATCTATACAAGATTTCCAAATCCCTAGATATATTAAAACAAAGAAATAGAAATAAGAAAAGAGTATGAAATACAATACCACTATTTGAGATGAAAATCTCAAACTATCTAAGATGAAGTCAATTGATCTTTGATTCAAAAGCTTAATAGAATCTCAAAATTTGATGAGGTAGAGAGAAAAATGTGTTAAGCTCTTCTTCTCAAAAAAATTTTCATACTTGAAATGTAATTGTTATGTTGTTAAGAAAATTGTGAAAAATTGTTTAAATACTGAAGGTAGTTAGGATATTGTAACTATTGTAACCATCTATAATAGAATAACTAACTTTCAATTATTGAATCAATTGTTGCATCGATTACAAGTGGTTACAACTAATTAATCGGTGCCCTAATCAAAGTACATCTATTATACATAGATTTTAAATTGATTACTGCATCAAAGATGCTATTTTTCTCAACCTTCAGTTTGAAATCATTCCAAAATTGTTCTTTAACAATGTGAACATTGATATGTATAGATTTTAAAGACATAAATCAATGTGTAAATCGATGTATGAAGTGAAAAATAGTTTTATAAAATTTTGTTTTCTTCAAGTAGTTTTTCTATCTCACTATTTAGTTAAAAATGTTTGGATCAAAAATCAATTAAACTCATTTACAAAAGATCTTATTGAAAAAAAATTCTTGAAACTAATCTTGAATCTCTTGAATCATAATCGCATATTTTTTAAACCTATAAAACAAACTGAAATAAGCAATAAAGTATAATATCAAATAATGTGAAAGATTGATTAAAATTATTTTTCAACATCAAAACTAAGAAATATGCATGGCTAGGATAACCTAGGTTAACACCAGGTTATGGCCTACCGGTATGGTAATTGCCTATGTGTTATTTTGTATTTAATGTTGAGACATAAAAGTGATATTGAATTGAGACTATAGGAAAGTTGATGTTATGTGTATTAAGGGTATAATTAGAGACTGTGAGTGTGAAAAGGAGAGGATATGTATATATATAAGTTTTTGGAAACAACTTGTGAAGTGACTAGGGAATGTTTGATTTTTTTTTAAGTAGCCTATGATAATGAGTACATGCATGTTAAGACAGAAATTTATTATGCCAAATAATGGATTAGGTAGGTAGTATTATCTAAATAGACATAGTAAAATGATTTGATTTGGTCAAAATTTTCTAAGTAGGTAGTGAGGTAGATTTATGCTTATAGGTTGGAAGCTTGGATTTGGTTAAGTTTTAGTGGAAATGTTGAATGTTAGTGTCTAGTTAAACTTCTTTGTACTAGGAAGTATGTGATGTCTTGCCTCAAAAGGTACAACCATCATTTCTTGGTGTTAGTAAAGGTTTAAAAGATAATCAATCTAATTTGTTGGCCATGAAAAAAATTTCTTATCGTTTAGTCTTAAACGTGAGCAAATCAGCCACTTTCTACACCTTTGAAGGATGAACAATGATCTAGTGATTAAAATAGGTATAAATCCACATTATGCTATGTCTTACTTTAATTGAAATAATTAAATGAGAATAAAAGCATTATGCCACAAATGATGTGCAAGTATAAAGGTATGTAGGTTTAAATGGTTAATCAAATCTTGGAAATTGTTTATGTGCTTGTAAGTGTTTGAAAAGGAAATAAGTGATGGAGACAAGCTTACATATTTTTGAGGAAATAGCATTAATTTTATGATGACATCATATATTACATGGGTATAGTATCGTGAGTTGGTCAAAATAGATTAAGGCTTATATAAGGATTGTGTTATGTGAAATTATGTGTCTAGTTGAAATGTATGATTGTGAGAGTATAACTTTGCTTCGAAATGTTGAATTTAGGAAGATGCCATGTGTGAACACTTGTGTACATATAGTGACATTGTCTAATTTAGTTATGAATAAGGATTGCACTTATGAGTTATTATGGTTAACTCATATGTAACATAAGTAGTGATATGTGACTATAAAATCTTCAAGTGTAGGAAATTAGAGCTAAGTGAATGTCTTAACTAGGTGCCTAATCGTACATTTAGATTGCTATTTAAATGTACTAGATATGAGTTCCTTCTTTTGATTTAGCATCGAGAATCTCTTTTATAATTAAAAAATATCAAGGATCTATGTTTTGAAGGGCTCAGCAAGATCAAGGTACAATCCAAATATAATTAGGACAAATAAAGTAATGTTAGGCATGAATATGCTAGAAATGTTGAGAATAAATCTATGTTTATGTTGAATGACACATATTTTCTTGGCGTCATTCATGTGATGGATTACTCATTATTAGTTAGGGTGAGTGATAAGATTTAGAAAAAAAGAGCAAGTTAAAAAGCTTCACTCCAAAAAGTATCCTTCTATAATGGTTTTGTGGGAAAATCATGGTAAAAAGGGAAATAACCTGGGAACCTGAGTCTCTCATGATGGATAAATACCCTCATTTTTTCAAGTGACTTATCAATATGAGCCTTCACTTCTTATGACTATGGACCCATATGTTTAGTAGATAATCTAATATTTTGTTTTAACCCCATATAACTATTGTTATGGGCATTTTTGGGACTAAGTGAAATGGACTAGTGAAGGCCTAACGGACCAGCTCAAGGCAAGAAGGGCTGGCCTATTCCAAAGCAAGGTCGCTGAAGCTAATCAGCAGAGCACCCAGTGCGAGCTCAAAGCCTCCAACAGTTTGAGATCATAGTGAGATCCCTCTGGCATAATTGGACATAGTTATGTCTGACCAGCAGTCTGAAATGCACTTTCAACTGGCAAATCAGCCTCTAAAGACTAACAATGATTTGTCCCGCATTTATTACCTGACACCTAACATTTATTGCTAATGTGACTATAATCATAGTTTTATAATGTTAAATTACAACTTGTAACCTTCCCTACGTCTATAAATAGGAGGGGGAAATCATTGTAATGGAGTAGTGAAAAATACATGTAGAAACCCTGCCAAAATGGTGAGAGAACTCTAAGTATTGTAACTCTAATACACTGAATAGTGACACAACCATAGTAGTAAATACAACCATCATGGATTTAAGGGTGATATTAGCTTTAGTTGAACCATATTAAAAACCCTATGTGTTCACTTTTTCCTTTCCTTCTTTCTCTTACTGTTTCCCCATATTCTCACGTCTTTTTATAGTAGTTTGGGTTCCAAAACTCTTGATTAACCTATTACCATGATCGATCATCAACTTTTTGACATGCCCGATGGGACCAGATTACTTTCCTACTGATTCACCAACTAACTGTGATGGCAAGAGGAAGAATAACTAAGAGCTCTGACGCTGCCATTAACTAGTCAGGTGGCCATGGAGAGCAACAATGAAAACATTAAGAGAAGGAAACCCATTCCTAGCAAGCGCTTCTTCCATTCCCCTAGAAATTGATGGTGTGCAAGCATTGCATCGGTGTCAGGAGGTGCTTAAGAATACCATCAAGAGACTCGTTGATGCAATTGCAGCATCAACCCATGTGCACACCCACTGAGTCCAAAAATAGGCTGAAGTTGCACCAGTTGAGAGAATAAACTAAGGACCAAAGAAAAAGGTGTTGGTTTAAAGAGAAAAGTTGGCTAGAGAGGGGCCTCGATGAGCAAACTCAGCTCGTTCTTCCAGCTTATGATCTGAATCATAGGATTGTCGAGATCACAAGCACAATAGAAATTAATGACCTGGGAGCTCGCATTACACCGAGGGCTTAAATGTAGGTCATGATAGTACCAAGGGCCGTCAGTCTGAAACACAAGATTCAGTGATGGAGGAGTTATTATAGAGGGTATAGCGGTTGGAAAAACATCCCTCAGCTCAAGATCAATCTGATCGCTATGAGGAAAGGGCCCTGTTTTCTAAGAAGATTGAGACAGAATCTCTCCCTCACTAATTCAAAGTCCCTGCCATCTTATTATGTGAAGGGAAAAGCAACCCTTATGACTATTTGGATGCTTTCAACATTTAGATAGACCTTCAAATAACTAACCCCTTGGTCAAATATTACATTTTTCCTGCTATTCTCAGAGACATACCCCAAGTGTGGTTCAAAAACCTTCTAGCTTGCAACATTAAAAGCTGGGAGGAGTGCCAAAAAAGATTTATTGATCAATATAGAGCTCTATGAAGGTAGCTCAAGTTGTCTTGTCACCTCGCTACAATTTTTTAGTGGAGGGATAAGTCATTGAAGGATTATATCATGAGATTTTGTAGCTAGGTGAACAATGTAGAAAGCCTCTCCAATGACAGTATTCTAATGTTGATCTTAACGAGGCTTTATAAAGACAAAAGATTGCATGAAAGTATATACAAATCCCCAGTGAGAGATCTAGGAAAATTCTACAAGCAAGCAGCTAAGGAGGTAAGATGGGAGGAGACTTTCAGATCAAAGAAGCTTGGACAAAGAAGCGAGATGGGTGGCTTTGCCTTCAACCAAAACAAGAGAGGGAGTAACCACGAGAAAAGTAAAATGGGTCAAAATAATGGTGCTAGAATACAACATGCTAAGAAGCTCAAAAGGGAATGACCTGAGCCTCAAGGTCATCATGACAATTATAGTATCCTATCTGACACTCATGAGAGGATATATGTGACAAAAAAGCACCGAGAAGATTTTGAACAGCCTAGACTCCTCAAGACCCCTCGCAAGTACAAGGATGCCAACAGATTTTGTGCCTACCATAATGATATTAGGCATAATACCTTTGAATGTAAGTCACTTAAGGATGTGATTGAAGATCTTATTAGAAAAGGTCGATTAAGAGATTACGTAATGTGACTTGTAGGGCAACAACCTTAACGCTCCCAACCGTCAGTGCAGCCATCTTAGCAAGGCAAATAGGAGCAACCAGCTGTGGTGAGAATTATCTACACTATCCACGGTGGGCTGCATATTGTAGGTACTTCTTATGGATCACACAAGCGTTACGTTTGAAGTGCGAGCTACGTCTTGTCCATAGGTTACGAATTTGAAAGACTTTCCAAGAGAGCCAAGACCAACATTGAGTGTATCATCTTTGTGGACAATGATGCATGAGGAATTCAAGCACCCATAAAGACGCCTTTATCATACGAGCTAAGATTAGCAATGCTGAAGTGCGAAGGATCTTGTTGGACATCAAAAGCTCAGTAAATGTTATGTATAAAAAGTATTTTGAACAAATGGGATTGAGTGAAAGCCATCTAAAGCCTTCGCCAGAGGCTCTTTTTGGTTTCACAAGTGATGCGATATTCTCGACGGGACCGGTCAGGCCCCCCATTACCTTAAGGGACTTAAAATGCCATGCCACTGTCTTAGCTGATTTCTTTATATTGACTACCCCTTAGCATATAATATAGTGTTAAGGTGACCAGTAATGAATGACTTGGATATGGTCATGTCTACCAAAATGCTGACAGTGTGATTCCTAACCCCCAATGGAGTTAGGTGTGCGTGAGGTGAATAATACACAACCTAACAATGCTACAAGGATGCTGTTAAAATCGAGGAAAAGGGGAAAAGAGTTAACGTGGTCTCTAGTGAGGAACCTTGAGCTCTGAGCATAGTGAGAGTAAATCACAACCTTAACATTCATGACCTAGATGTAGATTGAGAAATCAGGCCTATAGAAGAGCTCGTGGAGGTATAGGTCAGTGGGGTGGATGATGAAAGGTGTCTCAAGCTAGGGAAGAACTTGCCTCCCGACATGAGAAACCAACTAGCTAATTTCCTCAAGATGAATCTAGATGTTTTTGCATGGAATCACAAAGATATGGTGGGGATTGATCCTAAGATTATGTCACACAAACTAAACATAGATCCCCTCCACAAGCTAGTTTACTAAAAAAGGAGATCGTTGGCCATTAAATGATCTATTACCCTCAAAGAAGAAGTAGATAAGCTTTTGACAAATAAGTTCATCTAAGAGGCCCATTACTTAACTTGGGTAGCTAATCCCATTTTAGTAAAGAAGAAAAATAGGAAATGGAGAATGTGCATCGACTTCACTGACCTTAACAAAGCCTGTCTGAAGGACAGCTTCCCTTTACCCAGAATTGACCAGCTCATTGACACAACAACCAAGCATCAGCTCTTTAGCTTCATGGATGCTTACTCAGGGTACAACCAAATTCCTATAGAGCCCCAAGATGAGGAGCATACCTTGTTCATAATAGATCATGGGCTATATTGCTACAAGGTGATGCCCTTCGGGCTGAAGAATGCAGGAGCAACTTACCAGTGGCTAGTTAATAAGATATTTAAAGAGCAAATCAAGAAGACCATGAAGGACTACATGAATGATATGCTTGTAAAATCCAGAGAGGTCATGGATCATGTGAGGGACTTAGATGAAATGTTTCAGATTTTGAGCAAATATCATATGAAATTGAATCTGCTTAATTACACATTTGGAGTGGCCTCCGAAAAAATTCTCAAGTTTATGGTTAATAGCAAAGGAATTAAAGCAAACCCAAAAAATATCAAAGCACTTATTGACATGAGGTCCCCCAATCAGGGTCAAGGATGAGTAGTTTGATTAGTCGGGTTATAGCACTTAATAGATTCATTTCCAAAGCAACAGATAGACGCATTCCATTTTTTAATGTTCTGAGGAAGGCTAAACGATTCAAATCGATTGAAGAATGTGATATGCTTTTCGACAATTAAAAATATATATGGGCTTAGCTCCATTGCTGTCCAAGCTATAGGATGGTGAGAAACTCATTCTCTACTTGGGAGTGTCCCAGCACACTATCAATGCTGCTCTTGTTCGAGAAGAAAATAGGGCCTAACTTCCAGTTTATTATATGAGTAAAAGGTTACTGAATGCAGAGGAGAATTATACACCTATAGAGAAGCTTGCTTAATGTCTTATGATCGCTTCCAGAAAACTGTGGCCTTAATTTCAAGCGCATACTATAGAGGTGCTCACTCAATACCTATTGAGACAAACTCTACAAAAAAACTAACACCTCAAGTCACTTGCTTAAGTGGGCCATCAAGTTCACCCAATTCGATATCCAATACAAACCAAGGTTAGTAATCAAGGGGCAGCCCTTAGCAAACTTTATAGTAGAATTTATAAGAATAGCGGGGAAGGAAGCAGAAACTTCAGAAGGTCCATGGTGGGAGCTTTATGTAGGTGGGTCCTCCTATAAGCAGAAAGTGTGGGTAGGAATATTATTAATTAGCCTAGAGGGACATAAAATCCTCTGTGCACTGTGATTTAAATTCCAAGCAACTAACAACGAAGCAGAATACGAAGGATTACTCACAGGACTTCGCTTAGCAAGGGAATTATAAGTAGACAACTTAAGGATTTTTAGCAATTCTAAGCTCATTATGTATCATATTTTTTACATCAAGTTTTAGTATTGAGCCAAACTCCAGCCAATGGGAGATCCTTTCAGGATCTCTACCCATAAACTGGTTCAAGCATAGAAAATCCATAAGAAACACAGAGAAGGAAGGAAGGGCAACAAGGGAACACCAGAGTTTAATGTGGTTGGGCCAAATTCGAGCAACACCAGACCCTACGTCTATAGTAATGTATTATTTTTGAGAATGTATTTTTACAGAATTTCTATTTACAAGTTTTTTGTTTCCCCCCCTGTAAAGGGCTCCTTTCTCATATTTATAGAGGAAAAAAGGTTACAATATTAAATTTACATGTAATAAATTTATTACATCAACATTCAATATCCATGACAATATAGATAGACCAAATCTTCTTTTTCAACTATTGCAAATTGTCTCTTGTAGATGGGTCCCAAATATCCGTTGGGCAAGGTATAACTTGGTTTCCTATGGTCTTCAACTCAGTGAGCTTTTAGGTCATTAATCGCACCTCACACACCTAATCCTTTATTCTGGGAGTTTTAGGGACGAGCTCGAGCTCACTCTTTTAGGGACGAGCTCGAGCTAAGGGGGGCTACTTAGCAAGATGAACTAGAGATTTTAGTGTCCTGAGCACTCTTTGAACTGAGCCTTTTACCACACTTGGGTAGCTTGTCAATCCGTCATAAGTAATCTAGACTCCATATATAACATAAGCCCCCCAACTCTCAGTTTAGTTCATGGGCTGGGAGTTGTCATTTTCTCGTATCCTTATGCACATTTCCGGTCAAAGTTTTTGCCTGATTGTGTTGTCACTTCAGATTTTAATTTTATCTTTTTAGTCTACCTCAGACCATACTTCTTACTTTTCACAATCTTTGGCCATTGACGTGGTAGCTTTGTTTCTCCTGAATCGTTCGATCTAGGATTTATAATTATTTGTTAGATTCTTCACCAAATTCGGATCAGCTTATAAAGCATGAGAAGCTCTTCTTGCCTTCCTATGGAACGACCCAAAGGATGCTATAGTGAAACCTTTTACTGACGTTTATGGTGGATTGGCTTCTGATGAAGCTCTTTTGAGGTGTGGATGGTCTGTTGTAGGCGGTTTGGAGTTCTAGATAGTCTGTTATATGTGATCTCCATAGGTAACTTCTCTGGCTCACCATCGGGAAGTCTTGCAATGGCTTCTAGTCATCTTTCTCTGGTCTTTCTATAGAATCTAGCATCACTCTCCAGACCCCTGAGGACTTTTTGGATTGTGCTGAGCGTGAGATTGGAGAAGAATTGTGGGTTGGAGAAAAATAGTAGTAGTAAGGCTCACTGATCTTCCTACTAGCAGGGGTTTGTTTCCCAATTCTTGACATTTCTACTTTCAACAATAGCCTTAGGCTTTGTTTTTTGGTCTCTGTATTTCTCTCCTCCTGATGTAATTCTGCCTCGTCAGGGCTTTTTAATGAATAAGATCATCTTTACAATTTTATGATGCTGTCATTTTTCTGCATTAATAAACTTTCACAATGCTAGCCAATCAGCTAAACATTTCCAAGCAAAACACCTTTGCACATAAGTGTTGTTAGATCTGTAGAAGGATTATGCATAATCAGAAAATCACATGAGAGCTGCGAATAATTGGTCACGTGTGAGCTACAAAATAGAGCGACTTCACTGCTTTAGGTAAGTTATCAGATTGTCAATTCGTTACAATTTAGCGGGCACAAGGCTACACTAGCATTGAGTGTTTAAGAGTGCCTCTGCACCTTAGCGAGCATGCAGTTACGCTGACAAAGCAAGTTTATTTTGAGCGTCTCCATGCCTCAGCGAGCCCACAGCTCAACTAGCTAAGTGATTGTTTTTTTAGTGCCTACGAACCTTAATGAGCACACAACTACGCTGGCATAATGAGTATTTTTTAGTGCTTTCACACCTCAGCGAGCACGTAAATACATTGGCATAACATTTCGTCAATTCTTCTCCAAAATGAGCTCTGAGGGGCCTCAACCAGACCAAGGGCCGTAGTTGGCATGAAGTTATCCAAGAGGCTTGAAGCTTGAGGAAGTTAACCGTATGCAAATTGCAAATACTACAAGTGCTTAGAAGTGGAGGACAGAGTAGAGGGACAAGGATAATAATATCAAGCCAATCAACATTCGACTTTCAACAAAGCAAAAGAAAGGCATTTACATTCATTCTAAACTCAAAATACATTGTCAATGTATAACTCAGACCAAGCCTCCCAGCTCTTGGCTGGCATTACATTGAGAAGGCTGGGGCTACTACTTCACAAGCTGTACCACATATTCCCTTAGGTGACCCCCTCTTATCAGTTCTTCAATTGTGTCTCTAGGGGCCAAACAATTTGAGATTCCATGACTGGCCTTATTGTGATAGGCACAAAACTCATCTCTAATCCTTTTCTTGAATGGAGTCTTCAAGGGTCTAAGCCTCCCAAAGTTTTCCCAGTCTCTTTCTGCCAAGTAAATTTTATCTTGGGAATCTGATAGGATGCTATAATGCTCATAGCGGTTTGAGTGCTAAGGTCGTTTACCCTTGGGCTTTTATGGACTTCTTCACAGTCTATTCAATGGAGTGATCATCCTAGTTCGTGTCGCCCATCTTTTTATCGTGGGAGGAGCCGGCCTTTTCATCCTTCTTGTCAGACCTTTCTGAGCTGAAGGTCTCTTTCCATTTCATCTTCTTAGTAGCTCACTCCTAAAACTTGGTGAAGTCCTTTACCAGGGACTTGTACAGAATCTTGTATAGTTTTCCATCTTTGCGGAGTCCCATGGAGATTGTTGTTAGCATGGTTTCTTTGAACGGATTCTCCACTAAATTAGCTTCAAGCCTGAATCTAGCAATGTAGTCCTTTAGTGACTTATGCTTGCATTGAAAAACCATAGCGAGGTGGCAGGGGGCATAAGTTGTCTCTTCAGCACCTGATATTGGTAGATGAATTTCTATTGGCAATCTTCCCAACTGCCAATTGAGCAAGCTGGGAGGTTTCTAAACCAAGCTCAAGATATACCTCCCAATGTGGCCAAGAACACTTGGCATTTGACTAAGAGATCAACTATTTGTAAGTTCATCTGAACATTGAATGCATCCAGATGATCATAAGGGTCAGAGTCCCCATTGTACAATGGAATCATGGGGACCTTGAGCTTGAGGGGGAGAGTTCAGAGTTTCAATCTCCTCGGAGAGCGGTGACCTTTCTTCATAGCGAGCTCGATCACTTGGAGCTCAAAGACGTTCCTCTAGCTGAGTTATTCTCTAGAATAGCTCCTTGGCTAACAGGTCTCATGCCCCAGTTTGTTGGCCATACAATCATTGGATCCTTTGGTCCTCATGACCACCAAAGTTATGACCTGGGGTCTATTCTTGCGAGTGACGAGCTAAAGAATTCCTTGGTTAGGATCGTCCGAATGTTCAGATTGCTACTGCCGAAGAACATTGATAACACAAAATTTGATGCATTTATTTTTCCTCATACTTTGAATTTTAAGGGCCAAAATAATTTAATTCCATCTGTGTTAGTGTGTATTTGTGATTTTATGTCAATTGGTTCATTATGGAAATTTTTGCATAATTGTGCCAATTTGAGCAGTTTCTATAATTTGGCCATATCTTGAGCTACACTTGTCCAATAAATGTGATTCTTATCTTGTAGGAAAGCTAAGAGATAGATCTACAACGTTCATGAAGACCTCCAAGATTGAATTGCATGATTGGGTATCTAAATTTTGAGTTGAAACAAACACTAGAATTCTGCCAAAACACTCTCTCAGGCAGCCGACCTTTGCACACATATCAGACCATATCTGGAGAAATATGAGTCCAATTAGGTGAAACTAAGCCCAAATGGAAGCTAACACATAAGGACACATTTCATATGGAGACTTTCTAAGTTGAAAATGTCAATATGAGTGTCAAATATTGGTTGCAACAAAGAGGCAGAGTTGCTGTTAAATGGGCTGATGCAGAATTGGATTTTCTTAGCCCCAATTGGCATGGATCTTGAGCCCATTACATCATCTTTTGATCCAATACACCCCCTACCAACTAGATGCCTGAAAGAGAGTAGAATAAGTAGAAAATGCAGTCTGCTAAGGGCCTGAATATGCAAGGGTAGAGGAGAGGCAATCTAACAGCTTCTACCTACTCCCACTCAGCTAACATTCTGCCTTCTCTTCTCTACCTGGTGAAAGTCATTTTTGTGGAGATTTTTGCCTTAGCTTTAAAGCTGAGTTTTAGGAGTAGTTTAGTGGTAGTTTTTGATAGCTTAGATTAGCTTGTTTTTCTTCCATTTTTCCTTGTACTTTTGGCTTGCCATGGAAGGCTAAAGTTGTAACCAGTCCAAGGGGCTACAACACTTGAAGATTAATAAAGAGGTTTTGTTCTTTCATTCTATATTTAATTGTTAGCCATTTATTTCCTATTTCCTCTCTGTTTTTACTGAGTTTTCTAAATTGATTGGCTTCAATTGGTTTGGTTGACTATATGATTATGGCTTCATGATCTATTGTAGAAGATGATAGGAAAACTAGCAATGCATTGAGCTTTTGATGTGTTTGGTTCTTGGCTAAATCTTGACTGCTTAGGATAGATTCATAAATCATTCCAAGGCTTCTTATTATGGTTTTCAACAATTGAATGAACCTGAAGTGACCAAGGATACATTAATCTTAAGCTAGTTGGTTCCTTTGGCTGGTTGCATGTTGTTTTATATTAGTTTAGTTATTGTTTTGTTCGTGTAGTTTCTGTTAGTTTTTGCCAAATCCCCTCATTTGCATATCCTAATTTGGTTGATATTATCCACAAATCATCTTTGGGTTCGACGAGGAGTTGCCTATGCTACAAATAGTTTAGGTAGTTTCAGTTATAAATTTCTAATTTGATGGCTTCGACACATACGATCAAACATCTATGGGTGTTGTGGTTTCAGCCTATCTCTGCACACCTTGTGCTAACAATGTAACTACTTTGGTTAGTTCTCCCATCATACTTTCTAGTTTTTCCTGATGTTGGAGCCAAACTTGCACTCCATCAGTGCCGTTTGCAATGGCAGTTGGTCAGATAGAACTAGCTGGAGGGAAGCCAGTGGTTATGCCTATGATAGGGGTGGTAGAGGAACCTGTTGTTGAAACATACCCCTCTTGAGGGTTGAGTAGCATGTTTGAAGCTTTGATAGCTCTTCCCTTAGGCAGTGTAGTAGGAAACAAACTAGAATAGGTGAGATCCCCACAAATGGCACCAAAATGTTGGCATTAAGTTTTAGTATTGAACTAAACTCTGGCTAACGGGGGATTCTTTCGGGATCTTTACCCACGAATTGGTTTAAGCACAGAAAATCCGTAAGAAACATAGAGAAGAAAGGAAGGGCAACAAGGGAACACTAGAGTTTAACATGGTTCGGTCAAATCCGAGTAGTACCAGACCTTACGTCCATGGTAATGTATTATTTTTGAGAATATATTTTTACAGAGTTTTTACTTACAAGTTTTTTGTTTTCCCCCCTTTATAGAAGGCTCCTTCCTTATATTTATAAAGGAGAGGAGGTTACAATAGTAAATTTATATGTAGTAAATCTATTACATCAACATTTTATGTAGACAAACTAAATCTTCTTTTTCAGCTACAACAAATTGTCTCCTATAGGTGGGACCTGAATATCTGTTGGGCAGGGTATGACTTGGTCTCCTGTGGTCTTCCGCTCAGCGAGCTTTCAGGTCACTGATCTCACCTCACACACCTAATCCTTTGGTCTGGGAGCAAGTCTTTGTAACAATGAGGCCGAGCTCGCTCTTTTGCAGATGAGCTCGAGCTAAGAGGGGCTACTTAGTGAGATGAACTGGAGATTTTAGTGTCCTAAGCACTCTTTGAGCTGAGCCTTTTACCACACTTAGGTAACTCATCAATTCGTCAGAAGCAATCCAGACTTCATATATAACACATGTAAAGGGAGAGTATCAAGCAAAGGGATTGAAGATGGCTATTTACTTCTAGAAGGTTCAAGAATTGCTTAACAATTTTCAGAGGTATGAGATTAGCTAGATTCCACGAGCCCAAAATGCACAAGTAGACATATTAGCTCACTTGGCCGCAACCAAAGATGTGGATTTCTCAGGTGTAATCTCGATGGAAACTCTTCCATCACCAAGCATTAAACAGAAAGACATCATGATGACCACCATTGTGGTTCAAAGCTCGTGGATGGACCCAATCTTAAATTACTTATGAGATGGCGAGCTCCTAGAGGACAAGTTAGAAGCACGTCATATGTGAGCTCGAGCTACTAGATACTGTATCATTAATGACATGCTTGTGCGGCCATGGTAGCAGTCTCCCTCCTAACTTAGGCAACCTTCTCCTCAACTTGGGCAATCTTTTCTTCAGTGTCAGCTCATGCCGCCCTTCCATGACACAAGCTACCCTCTCTATAGCAACCTTTGACCTCTTCTTGAAGAGCTCAACTCCCTTTGCCAAATCTACTAACTCCTCTTTCCTTTACCTCAACTCTTCATCTGCCTTGCAAAGTCTCAAAATAAATCTGGTAGTCTCATGAGCTAAGGCTTCCTTAACCCTCCTTCTCATAGCATCAATGCTCTACAGCTGGGTCTCAATGTGCTCCAGCTTCTTTTTAAGCTCTACTGCCTCCTTAGTCGCAGTAGCTAGATCATACTCGAGCATGCCTCACTCTGCTTCCTTGATTATGCACTCATCCCTTGATTTTATTGCTTCTAATGCACCCTTAAAAGATTGAAAGGGATTAGATTACCCACCAAAGAATGAAAAAAAAATCAGGGAAAAATGATACCAACCAGCAGATAGTGGCAAATTAGTATGCTCATCAAGGTGCTACCATATATCTCCTCGTGCTCCAACGACTTTGTATAAGGCCCCAAATTTGGTCCACATTCCTATGGAGAACATTATCGAATGCCAATGTTTTAGGACCCAAGCCTTTATATGTGTTCCTTGGTGTGTCCTTAGATTCCTCCCCTGAGCTGATAGCGATCTCCTTTCCCTTGTCAGTTCTTTATTTCTTCGGAGGGGGCTCATCTGGAGTTTTTTTCTCTATGATCAGGAGACTTTGTTAGCCTCCTCTTGAACTCAATCAGCCCTAGCTATGAAATGGGAACTGGCATGAGCAAGGTTTCCTTCGTGATTGTCCAGGAGAAAGGACAGGTGACTTGAACAAAAGTCGATGTGGTAGCAAACCTTGACCTAGCTGAAGGAGGAAGCATGATGAGATTAAGTTTCCTCATATCTCTGTACTCCCCAAAGTCCGTTGGAGCAATTTCTCTAACACCATGGGCTCTGATATCCCATGAGCTATCGAAGAGTTTGGTACCAAGGGCAGGAGAGAGCTTGTGTGCCCATAGATGCTCTTCATCGAATTTCAAATCATTTTGAAAATCTTCAAAGGTAATAAATTGGTCAAGCACTTTGATCTCCTCCATACTTAGCTCTGGTCTATCCTTCCTAGCTCCATCTGCAAAGAACAAAATAGAAGCTCAAACTTGAAACCAAGTAAATGACAAAATTATCCTTCATTCTTCTAGCCCGCTTACCAGAATTGGAGATAAATGCAAAATTCTGAAGACAACACAAGGCCGAGTAAGAAACATAAAACCAATGGGTCTTATAATGACCTACGTTGGACTTCCCCTTAACATCCCCTTAAGGTAGAATTTTCTTGAATTTGGAAGGACAAGCCTAGAGGTAGTAAATTCCTTCTCAATGCTTGATGCTCTTAATACTAGAAAGGTGGCAAAGGACTTTGGTTGAAGGGGATGGAAGGCCATTTTATAGATATACAAATGCTAGGCAAGTCAAACTGGAAGGAGTTAATTGGAAAGGAAAGAGTCTCAACCCATTTAAAAAATCAATTACAAAAAGGGAAACCAGGAATCTAAATCCAGCACTTAGGTATGGGATACTGATTGCTATGAACTTCTGAGGAGGGCGAGTAGCATGATCGCTCTAAGATGGCACTAAAATATGGCAACCCTTTGGAAAAAAGTAAGCTTCAGCTATCTCACCAAGCTCTCTGAGTTTGATACTCGAAGGATGGCGAGTGAAAGGGGAGCGAGCTGCAAACCACTCCAACCTAGTGCAAGCCATGAACTCACCAGTGACCTCGCCACTTTGAGAGGTCATGCCCTTAATGGCTCAGAACGGCCCCTCACTCTCTTTAGAAGACGCAGTATCTTCGCAGACTATCCAGTGACCATGATGTCTATGAGGTGGAGACATCTACATAAAAAGAAAAAGAAATGGTCAGGTCACTAATGATAGATTGACCCCTAACTTTAAGAAGTTCATCCTAAACAAAGAACTTCCACATAGGTCACATACACCTCGAGTCACCAGGATCCAAACTCAAAACACACAAGGGGGGTCTTAACCTTTGGGCTACTAAAGCCTAGAAACTAGTTGGAGACCCACAAACACCATCAAAAACCCTAGCACCCACCAACAGACAAATCAAGCAAGCCAAACTACAATGAAAGAAAATGTACAAAAATTCAACCAACATTTTAGGTCTTATTAGTAAAAAACAAGCAAGCTCACAAGAGCCTCAAAGTAGAAACTCAAAAACCACAAGTGAAAGGCAGAAAAGCTTACCATGGTAAATGAAGAGAAGGTTTAAAATGTCAGCTAAGCTGGTTTCCTAACAATGAAACTTGGGCTGTGAGTCTGATAACCCGAGGCAATGCTAAAGGTGGTGGATGGCGACAAACAGTTATGAACCCCTCAGAAAGAACAAGAATGGAGAATTTCTGAGCTTCAAATTTCAAATGACTATTGAAATGAGGAGAGTTTTCCCAATTTTAATCGTGCCCAACCTAACCATCGGATATGTGAACTCTTTAAATACCCATGATCGGATGGCTCAATGTATGCCAGCATTAAGTCCCTACTAGCCTGGTAGAAATGTTTACTGAAGATAGCAATCAATACAATATTCATAAAAATTGAAGAGCTGCAGATAAGATGAGAAGTCGATCAAATGACCTTCTAGATCGCAGATCACAACCAACAAACTATAGCTCTAACTACTCTGTAACTAACTCATTTAAAGGTGTAGCTCTCATGCGACCTACTCCTCACAGTGACTTCGGGTGCAACTAATTACCCGCATGACCTCGTGTCAGGTTAGGCGTACCTAATCGCCCATTATGCACTCAACTTCATTTCGACCTAGGCGCATCTAATCACCCATCAAGCATGTGATCTCACAGCTCAAGCACACCTAATCACCCACTATGCACTAAACCTTGTCTCAACCTAGGTGCACCTAATCACTTACCAAGCATGTGATCTCGTAGCTCAAGCGCACCTAATCGCCCACTATGCACTCAAGCTGACCTCAACCTGGGCACACCTAATCACCCACTGAGAATGTGATCTTGCAACTTGGGCATACCTAATGACCCACTATGTACTTAAGCTCATATCACCATAGGCACACCTAATCACCCACCAAGCATGTGATCTCACAGCTTGGGCACACCTAATTAGCCATGCAACCTCATGCCGGTTTGGGCACACCTAATTGCCCACTATGCACTTAACATCATGTCAAGCTCAAGCGCACCTAATTGCCCATGTGACCTCGTGCCAGTTTAGATGCACATAATTGCTATTACGTATTCAACCTTACCTCATCCTGGGTGTATCTAATCGCCCATCGAGCATGCGATCTTATAGCTTAGGTGCATCTAATTGTCCACTGTGCATTCAACCTCATCTCAGTCTAGGCACACCTAATCGCCCAACAAGCACGTGATCTCATAGCTCGAGTGCACCTAATCACCCACTGCACACTCAAGCTCGCCTCAACCTGGGCGCACCTAATTACCTACCAAGCACATGATCTCGTAACTTGGGTGCACATAATCCCTAGTGAGCACATGATCTCATAACTCAAGCACACCTAATTGTCCATTGTGCACTCAACTTCATCTTGGCCTGGGTGCACCTAATCGCCCACCGAGCACACAATCTCATAGATCGAGCACACCTAATTACTCATTACGCCCTTAAGCGCATCTCAGCCTAGGTGCACCTAATCACCCACCAAGGACATGATCTCACAACTTGGGTGCACCTAATCGCTCACTATGCACTCAAGCTCACCTTGGCAAGCTCACCCCGGCCTGGACGCACTTAATCACCCACTCAGCATGCTATCTCATAGCTCAAGCACACCTAATCATCTATGAGCTCGTGCTAATTAAAGCACAAATCTGAGCATTTAGTTTATCAAAATGTGGCTCTAATATGACTTATTACTCACAACTTTCATATGACTAAAAAACCTGTAACCAGCTAAAGCACTTTGGTGCTTGATATCATTTATCAGTTGAAATGGATCAATGTAAGTGATTAGGTTATTCAACCCCATATTTATTTAGATTTGATGTACAAGAGCATACGTGTTATCCTTAATAGTACATAAAACAATAACATTGCGATTCAAGAAACTGAAATAATGGATAGAATTTCATTAAAGACCTCTTTCAACTAAGTGAATTTATATAAGAAAATTTGAAGTACAAAGACTAGAATAAGCCTATGGTCATAATACATAGGAGGAATTAGCTTTTAAGGCCAATCCCTACAAGCAGTAAGCAAGCCAAGCTACTCCATCTATTCCTTGCCCTCAAGAGGCCCAAAGTTGAGCAGTTTACTTAGCCAAGCAAGAAGGTTGAAGAACTAATCGAATTGTCTCACCATGCGAGAAAACCAAAAGGCATAAAGGAGAAGCCACATTATCCAGCATGCCAAATGGAGAAGGAATAAAGGGATGTAACAAAACCTCCCAGAATACTTAAAAAGGAATTATCCATGGAAGCTTCTTATAACAAAACTTCCTGAGATCCTTAAAGAGAGACTCCCATAGCGGACCATACACATTAAGGATTCAAATTATCAAAACATGGGGGGCGCATCTAAGACACCCATTAAATTATCCTATGGAGAAAGAAAAGAGGTTTCTCATGCCTTATATCTGGCTATACCAAAGGATCCAAAAGATATCCAGCTATTCTTGATCAAACAGTTCAAAAGAAAGCAAGGTTGTTATGCCAACAACTATAAAACATGCATAGCAGGAGGTATGGCCTGACACAGATGAAATGAAAGACTGGAACTTGAAGTGACAACACTCTGCAAACTATCAGCAAAGACTAGTGATGTGACGCATTGTAGAAGAAAAACTTTGACTATCCCATAGATTGCAAATGAAGGGACCCTATCTACACGAAATAACTCTCAATTCGCAAAGCAAACTAAGAGTTGGGGGGCTATTGTTATAGGCATTTTTGGGATTGAGTGGAATGGGCCAACGAAGGCCTAATGGACTAGCTCAAGGTATGAAAGATCAGCCTATTCCAAAGTAAGGTCGCTGAAGCTAGTAGCAAAATGCTCAGTGCAAGCTCAGAGCCTCTAGTGGTTTGAGGTCACAACGGGCTCCCTCGGCATAATTAGACATAGCTATGTCTAGCCAGTAGTCTAAAATGCACTTTCAACTAGCAAATTAGCCTAAAGAATGATAATGATTTGTCTCGTATTTATTATCTGACACCTAGCATTTATTGCCCGATACGGCTGTAATCATAGTTTTACAATGTTAAATTACAACTTGTAACCGTCCCTACTTCTATAAATAGGAGGGGAAATCATTGTAACAAAGTAGTGAAAAATACATATAGAAACCCTATCAAAATAATGAGAGAACTCTAAGTATTGTAACTCTGATAAACTGAATAGTGAAACAACCACAGTAGCAAATACAACCATGGTGGACATAAGGACCATATTGGCTTTAGCCAAACCATGTTAAAAATCTTGTGTGTTCACTTTGTTCCTTTTCTTCTTTCTCTTACTGTTTCCCTATATTCTCACATCTTTTTATAATAGTTTGGGTTCTAGAACTCTCGGTTGACTGATTACCAAAATTGACCATCAACAACTATACTCCTAGATTTCAAGGATGAATTCTTTTATTAAGGGAAAGAATTTGTAATGCCTTAAAAGGAAAATAATAAGAAAATAAAAATTAGGAAAATGTAAATATATTTCTACTAGACCAAAGTAAAGATTTTGAATGTTCATTGGAGTCGTAATGTAAATTTCCCCTTTTTTAGAAGGACTTTACTGAAGACATCGAGGAGTCAATGGGATCAAACCATCAATTTTCCCATTTTTTGATATGTTATATTTTTTTCATTTTGGCTCAGCCCCTCCCCTATGCACTGTTCCTTCTTTTTCGAAGCTCTTCTATTTTACGTTCTTTTTGCATCCAGTCAATCTTCTTCTTTAGCTCATTGCCATCCGATAAGCTCCAATGCTTCTCTGCCTTCATTCCTCTTCTTTAGTGCCTCCTTTTCACCTATCCAGCTTAACAACCTACCATTCCTCTTCTTTAGTGCCTCCTTTTCACCTATCCAGCTTAACAACCTACCATTCCTCTTTCTTCCTCTTTTTTTATGCCACTTCCATCAAGCTTGGGCTGACTTTTTGGTGGTGAGTTAGCTCAATCCGAGCTTCTCATTGGCATTTTGGGTGGTGGTGAGTCTTCCTAAAACAAATGAGTCATTTTATATTAAGTATACTTCAAGTTATCAAGAAATCTTACCTAAAACCATCATCCTTCAAAGTTGATGAATGTTGAAATTTTCTTGTTAAATTGCTTCAATAATACTCCCATCAAAGAACAAAATACACCGACATCGAATTTTTGGAGTTTTAGCTGAAGATCCAAGTAAGTGGTTCTACTCCTTGATTTTGAAATAATAGCTTCAGATATTGAAGTTTAATATTAAAATAGGATAGGTGTGCTTAATTATAAGACTTTAAATTTAAGTTCAAAAATTGATTTTGATATTAATTATACCTAGCTAGGTAGATTAACTCAAATTTTTGAGTTGGCTAATTAAGTACTTTGAGGAATCATCTTGTGACGTTAACCATTTCTCTTGGGGAAATTTTGGTTAATTAAAGAGTCCCTAAGGTGAGTAGATAATCCTATTCTCTTGGAAAATCCTATTTTGTAATATGAAATAATTCTGTTATATAGAACATTTTGATTTTTGATTAATTAGATTTTTAATGTTAACTTATTCCAAATGTCTAATTATATGTTGTATATACGAAAAGGATTTGCCATGATGAAATTATGCATTTTGGAACTAATAATTTCATGCTATTATATGATGTTTAAATATGAAAGGGACTTGGCATGTTTTGCATTTTGTAATGAATACGGTTTACAGAACCTATGATTTCATATTACAAAGATATGGAATTTCATATATTTTTTGAAGTTTATGCTACCTAGAATGTTTGATGATATGACCTGATTATTGATATTATGATATAAATATAATGTCTCATATTTATGAATAAACCTAATAGCATAATATTTTCCAAATGTTTATTTGTTTTGAAATCTTGAATCCATTGGTAATTGCCTAGAAACCCTCAAGTGCACTTGTGATATGAATATCTAATTAGCGTGATTGGGGGAGAATATATATGAATATCTAATTGGTGTATTTGGTGAAGAACATATGTGTTATGACCATTTTCAAACTAGGTAGAATGGACCAGCAGAGGCCCAATGAATCGGGTCAGGAGGTGAGAAGGTGTGGCTGATCACGCTTGTCGAGGCCGTCAAATTAGTAATTTATAAAATCATATTACTCTACTCTACTTGTAGCATAGAGCAACACTGGGTCGAACCCAAAGACCATTTATGGATGTCATCAATCTAGTTAGGAGATGCAATTGGGGGGGTTGGATGAAATTAAACTAAGCTATACTAACATAAACTACACAACAAAACAGAAATAAAAACTACAACAAACACACAAACAACCAGCCAAGGGAACTAGCTCAACTTGAGTCCAATGCTTTCTAGATCACTAAACATGCACTCAATCATTGAAAATCATAGCAAGAATCCTTAAAATGATTAATAAATCTATCCTAATAAGCATAGATTCAGTCAGCCAAACAATCTACCAAAATCT
>JANHAO010000208.1:0-47155 GCA_026873985.1 Saraca asoca
AGGATAAATTGTTCTTCAACATCAAAACAAATTTAGAGTAAGAATTTCCTTTAGAGTTAACAATCTCCTTTAAAGGCTAACATCCCCAATTGATATTCCAATGGTCTATTTCCGTTGGAATTGAAAATTCCAACGAGGGCTTTTCCAATGGATTTAATCCGTTGGAATTACCACTTCCAACGGATTTTAGATGAAACTCGAACGGATTTTTTCCGTTGAAATTTTGCAAAATTCTTATAGTGAGTTTAGACATGATGATTGATGATTATTTTAAAGAAGATGAAATCTACAAAATTTAATCAGTAATAACAAGCCAATAGACAAATATAAGTGTGTTTTTCAAATAAGCCAGCATGATACTTTTCACATGTGTAACAACTAGAATATGCCAAACATATGGATGACAAAAAGGAACTGAAGCAATCATGACAATTGTGGGATCTCAAATCTATTACACAATGTAGTCCCTCATCTTTTGCTACCAAGAAAGTTAATATGCATCTTTATCTTGACAATTTATATTTCCAAGATTGTACTAAAAAATATAGAACATAATAAGTTATCAAAGACTTGGTGTCATGGGTTATGGATAAAGCCAATTCTGATATTTAAAATATAAAGTAATTATTATTTTGCTTGGACATGGGTTGAAAAGAATAATTGTCCTATGCTTTAACATTTATTATTTATTATGTATCTATTACTAAATAGCCTATTCTTGGTATAAAGGTTCAAATTGTTGTTGGCATGAATGACTATATAATGTTACAAATTAATATTAGATAGGTTTTATATGTTATACATGGAGGAAGCTTTGCTTTACAAATATAATTTATCATCGACTTAATTATCAAAAGTATGACATCTTGATTTGATTAGATATCTATGATCAAGAAACATGTTAGTGATTAATGGATATGATGATTCATGTACTACATGATGGCTCATGTTTAATAGACATGATGGTCCCTGATCAAGAGACACAATAGTTTATGTTTAATAATCATAATGATTTGCATTTAATAGGCATGATGGTTTATGTGTAAAAGAAATAATGGTTCATGATCTAGATACATGATGGTTCATGTTCAATAAGTATGATAATTCACAATCAAGAGATGTAACGGTTCATATTTAATAGTCGTGATGGCTCATGTGTTAGAAACATGATGGTTTGTTTGCAAGGGATATATTGGTTCATGATTAAAAGATATCATGATTTATATGCAAGGGATATAACTGTTCATGTTTGAGAGATATGTCATTTCTTGTTTGAAAGTGTTATAGGCATTTTCTAGTTCTGCAAAATGGGTTGGCAAATGCCCAGCAGTAGATTGAGTCCAAGAGAGAAAAGAACCAAGCTCACTAGATCGCTAGCCACACGAGCATAGAATGAGGTAGAAAACTCGGCTCACTAAGGGATGAATCCTTGCTTGTATAGCCAGCAACTCGCTATACATGAGCTCGCATTGCCAAAGGCGAAAGTTCATCCTTGCTGATCGAAGGCCAGTAGCGACATCAAACAGTCCCATCTTGTAGATATTACACCTTGCCCAACTAAAGGCTCGTTGAGGGTAAACTTGAGGCAGCAACCTTCTCAAACTTAGTTTATGAGACCAGTCTATAGGAAGCAGTGCATAGGGTCCACCTACAGAAAGCAAATTTCAGAAGTCAGCTAGCATCCTACAGAAGCCATTTTGCAGTAGTCTAGGCTGTCTTGTATATTTATTTTAATGTAACAGAATTACAAATGATGTAATTACAATTGTAACTTCCCCAGCCTCTATAAATAAGAGGATGGAGATCATTGTAAGAAGAGGCTAAGTTTGTGTACAGAAACTCTATAACATTTTCTCCAGAATAATAAAATGCTACTGTGGACGTAGGGACCGGTGCCATTAGATTTTGTCCGAACCGCGTTAAAAATTCCTTTGAGTGTTTGCTATTCTTCCTTTGCCCTTCCTCTTCATCTCTGTTAGTTCAACCAGAAAGTAGTTTGAGTCCTAAAAATCCTTTTAGTTGGTTAGATTTTAGTAGAACTAAAATCTACCGTCAATAGAAAGACATGGAGATTCAGAAATTTAATCAATTCTTTGATTCAATGAACTCATTGCGTCAATGTCCAATTTTAAAATATTGAGTTTGCTTGATTCCAAAAATATAATAATCCTTGTTTTGACAAAATAAAAGTAGAAATTGCTAGAGTTCTTATATTACTTTTCAATTCTTAGTCAAGATAGCTTGGAAATATAGATGCATATGAAGGATGATAAACATTTCTATCAACAATAGGTTACAAGGTACTATATACTTTCATTTAAGTTTTGAATTATCTAAAGTATGAAATTATGAATTAAAGTATACATAAAGAAGTTTTGTATCTAATTTAGTGATAATGAATTTGATAAATTACTTGGTATCACATGATATGTCATACATTATATGAAATCTAAAAAATTACTATTTTAAAAACAGTTAAATTAGATGTGATAAGATGTGATAGAATAACATGGATATAATTTGTTTTTCTTAAAATATAAAAGGAAAGTCTATGAACATGATATATTTTATATGATTCTATTGAGACACTGAAGAATGACGCAAGATAAGTATGATTTCATAATGATGTTCCATAGTTTTGAGCACAAGAATTATATATATTCTATATGCGAGTGAGCATCATATTAGTTATTGGGACAAATTTATTTTGTGTGAATGATGTTAAGAAAGTTCTTTCCATCAAGATATGATTTTCGTAAGATAAATGTTATTTTAGGTTTAGAAAGTGTAACGACATAGTGGAGGTTATCCATGGAATTGTTTCATTATAAAAGTGCAAAAGTATAGTGGGGGTTATCCATGGAATTCATTTTTGAGAAATTATCTAATTTTACAAAATGAGTGGAAAATTATTGAAAACTAATTTGCTAAAATTGGGAAGGTCTTTTACAATTTTATCTCTAGGAAATAAGAATCTCCCTTAGAAGTATTTTACACAATGTTAAATTTCTTGTTCAATCAATTGCTTAAATTGATCAAGTTGATGTCATTGATGATTGTATATATACTTGTTATCAGTATATGAGTGCTTCTATTATTTGCAAATTTTCAAAGGAACATAAATGTTCCAAATATTGATAATTAAAGAAGTCTTACTAGAATCTTAAAGATTCATAAAGTCAGAATTGTATAATTTTAATATTATGGAATGGAAACATAAATGCTAGTTGGGTAATCAACTAGTGATAGTGACACAAAATTATCTTTGATAGAGAAGCCATTTCAAGAATGAAAGTATGAAACTTTTTTCTTTGTGAAAACTAAGTTTGAAAGCTCATAAGTAGTAGACAAAGAGGAAAATGTTTAGGGCTATATAAATGGAAAAAAGTTATATCCATAACTAAGATCAGCCATATCTTTGTATTATATCATTGAAATTAATATGTGTCTAGAGGTTTGAGAATTTATCATGGTAAAGTCTAGACATATTAGTTTGATGAATATTTGATATTTGATTTGTGATGGTATAATTACAAGGCTATATGAAACTAATGTAAATTTGGTAGACCTGGATTAATAAAAGGCCCATTAAAGAGTGAATAATGAAAAAGTTTTCTTTTCGAAATGAATTTAAAACTCTTGAGATTAGACACCAATAATGGGAATCAAACTTTGAATTAGTAACCTCTAATTACAATGTTTAAAAGGTAATAACAAGTTATTGATATGTGTGCTAGCATTAGCAAACTCATTTCACATGTTTGAAACTAACTAGCGCTATCCATTGCGTAAAAATAGTTGTGCAAGTTTTGGACTCATAGTTAAGTTATTCATTAAATGTCCAAAGTAATGAGGACATAAATGAAATTCCATATTTATAAACATTGAAGTGGTACCGCTTCAACAAGAGAATTAGGGGTCTCTCTTGTAAATGTTTGTAAGGAATAGGATAAACACATGACTACAATAGTGTTAAACTAGTTATAAATCTTTGACAAATATTAAATAGGCATTACGTGTGTTATATCTTTAATTCTAACATTAGGAGTTGCTTCAACTCCTAATGTTAGAAATCTAAGGTATATACACTAATTGAAGGTTTAAATTGAGAGATACTTTCTTGAATGCATAATACTTGTTCAAGTGGAAAGTTAATTATAAACAGTAACATTCTAAACTAGTGGTGGATTGTTAGTAGTTTATAAATGTTTGTAACTTTTCAAGTCCTACATTATCTAAAAAAGTTGGTTTTAAGGGATATATAAATGAAAACCCTAAGTAGGTTAGCTTTTGAACTTTCCCTAATAATCTTATATATATATTAAGAGTCAAAGATATACTCTGGTTTTAAATTGGTAAACAAATGGTTTCCTTTTATTATTGTTTCATAATTTAAAATTCTAGAAATACATGATTATTTCTAAGAATTATTTCATGAGAAATCACGTTTGTTCAACAATTGTAAAAGGGCTTTCTACTAAATTATTTTTATTACTTTAGACTAGAGAATTTCGAGTTTTGTTGTATCATGTGGGCATAAAAACCTTTAGGAAAGTTTAATACCTCAAAACTATTTCTTTCTTCCTTCATCTTACTTATTACTATTTTCTTGTCACTCCATTTCAATATTTTTTCTAACATCTTGTATATACTAAACCCTATTAGGCTAAACTAACCTGTCATAGTAAAACTCAGTTACAAGGCTCATATGTCTAGAATTTACTTTTGGTCTAACTATTATTTTAAGCCTCACAGTATTATGACTTAATATGGGTTGGTTCATAATAATAATTTAATATTTGTGTAATTCAAATTTTATAAAACACTCTGAAGTTCATAGAAAATTTCTAACATCTTATAATTCACTCATATATATATATATATATATATATATATCTCATTATACATGGGAAACCATTACCGTTATGCTGTAAAGCACTTGATAAACATCTATGATATGACTAAATAATTGGCCATTGAAAATTTGTTATAAATTATAATTTAACATAACCATTACTTAAACTTTATAACATATAATAGTAAAACCATTTGTTCAACAAATTTATAGGTTACATTAAAATATATGAACTATTCAAAACTAAAACATAACAGTTTTCAAAGATTTAATATTCTAATTATAAATACTTAATATAATTAATTAATTTTTATAAAAATGCTCTAGCATTTTTAGAGACTATTGACCATGTTTGGATACTTCTTAGGCCAAAATTAAAACTAAGCAAGAATGTTATTTGAATACCTTGAATCTAAAATTATTTTTCTCTATTTTGCATCAAAATTAATTTTGAGAAGAAATAAAATGAAGTGAAAGTAAGATAAAATGAAAGTAAAATTTTTCTCTTTTTCTAAATTAATTTTGTGGGAAAAGCAATTATGGATTTAGATTATCAAACACAAAACTCATTCACTTTTAATATACTTTATTTTACTCTTACTTTTTTACTTTTATTTTTGACCTTATTTTTTGTAATATATTAATATTTTAATACAATATTTTATATCATTTCATCATTTTGTATTCAAAAGTATTTTCAAAGCATCTATTTTCAAATAGAAAACTTATTTTTGCAAAAAATAATTCATTGAAAATAATTTAAAAAATAGAAAATTGAATCTTTATTACGAAAGTGAGATGAACAATTTTTTTATATGCAAAGCTTAAGGCTTGACCCTTTACCTCTGCCATTATGAAATCAGATGACAATGGTCCACTAAGTGAACCATCAATTGTAGCAATTAATAGTAAAAGTTAAGATATCAAATTAACTTTATATTACCATTTTTTTGGTTAATGTTTCACTACTAAATTTCTAAGAAAAGTCTAGCATCATCTACAAGAAAAAATAAAAATATAACAAACTAAAGATAAGTTTGATAACCTTGTGAAAGGCTTAATGGCAATCACAGTAAAAGAACTCTCTTGAAAAATAGAGAACATTAAAGGTGATAAAGATTGATTGACTTAGAAAGCCTATAAATAGGCAAGCTTGGGAACCAAATATGTGTGTTTAAGAGGATGTAGTGTAATGTGCTTATATCCAAGTCAAGTAAGTGTGTGAGTTAGGAATAAGTGGCAAAGTGCTCATGTGGTAGTGGTGTGTTCCAAAGTGAAAAAGAGTGAGGTGGTGTTTGTGAAAAACATCGAATGAAGAGTGCTCAAGTGTGGCAATTGTCCGTGTGTCTAAGTAAGGAATTAAGAGTGGTGAGTCTATGCGTTGTGAGGAAAAAGTGAGGGTGAAATAAACTGCAAGGTTGTTATATTAGTGAGATGTCATTGTGAGTGCTTTAGTGTATAAGTGTAAACACTATTAGTGTGTGTAAGTGGTCTTGTTAATAAAAATTAGTTTATTTATTATGTGTGAATGCCATTTTTTGTAACAATATGGCATTAGAGTTAGACTATTTTGTGGTGGTTTTGAGATATGGTGAGGACCCGTCATTTATAGGGAAGCTTTTTTACACAAAGCGCAATTAAGGACTATGACGTTACTGATTTGGGACCATGTAACATGATGGTATAAAAATTTCACCAAATTACAATGGTAGAGATTCAAGTGGTTAGTGGAATTAAGAAGCTCAATGGGCATAATTATAACATGTGGTAGACGTGAATGGACACGTATCTCTAGGGTCAGGATTTGTGGGATGTTATGGGTGGTAATGAGGCCACACCACCTCTTGCGATGGATGTGAAGGCCTTACACAAGTGGAAGGTAAAAGTGGGAAAGGCCATGTTAACAATCATGACTATGGTGGAAGAGGAAATGCTAGAGCACGTGAGGAAGGTGACAACATCAAAGGATGCTTGGGAAACATTTGTGACACTATTTTTGAAGATGAATGATACACAACTATAGCTATTGGAAAAACAAGTTGATGTCAGTTGCACAAGGAAACATGTTGAACAACTACTTTCTGCCAATAAATTGTTGAATTAGATCGCTATTGAAATATTCCTAAAAGAAGTATGATACATGGGTTGAGATTGGAGTATAGAAGCTTCCTTAATGCTATACAAGGTTGGCCAAGGCAGCCTACACTTATAGAATTAGAAAATTTATTGGCTGACTAAAAGGTTTAACCAAATAATTGGTTGAAGTCTCAATTAAGAGTGAAAAGAGAGCACCCTTTAGCAACAAAAAGATAGAAAAATCATTAAAAAAAATGAGAATAAAGATAAGAAAAAGAAAGAAAATGAGTCTCAACCTGGAGGAGCTCATCACAGAGGTAATAAGAAGAGGGATCTAGTCTACTACAATTGTGGAAAGAAAGGACATTTTGTTCAAGATTGTTAGTTCAGGAAGAAGAAGATGGTAAAGAGCAATGTAGTGACCTCCAGAGTTAAGCAAGGAAGAGGCCACAAAAGTGAAGATGATCACAATGTGTTTGCATCATTCATGATGATGACAATTAAAGAAGAAATGAATATTGAAAAAGGAGGCATTAAAGATCATAAAGACTAATTGGATACAGAGTTCCCTTTCATAACAATATATCAACCAATGATAGACTACACCAAGGATTGGATTATAGACTCTGGATGATCAAATCACATGACTTGTGACAAATAGAAGTTATAAAGCATGACTAAGTATAAGGCCAACCTAGTGGTGGTGACTATGAACAACTTAAGACTCCTAATCACTCATGTTAGGAAGATAATGATCTCACCTCACTTCAGTGAAAATGGAGTATGTTTACTAGATGTCTATCATGTACTAGGAATAAAGAAGAATTTGCTTTTCATGTTGTAGTTGACAAAGTTTGGGAAGTATGTTGTGTTTGGCCTTGAAGATGTCAAGATCTACACACAAGCTAAAGGTAATCGACTCACCAATATTGGAAGTGTAGCATATAGATTCTATTTATGTGATGTTTGTAGTGTCAGCATATGTAGACAAGACTTGGAAGAATAAGATGGATGATTTGTGGCATGCACATCTCGGGCATGTGGGATACAACAGGTTCAGAATGATGAGAAGAAGCAAATGATCAAGGGTTTCCCTCAACTTGATGTACAAGAAAGCATTGTCTATGCAGGTTCTTAGAATGATAAGGTGCATTAACTACTATCTACATAGGTTATCATCATAATTTTTAGAGATAATAAGATGTGAACCCTTTTCTTTCTTGTATGATAAAAACCTTTTCTTTTTGTTATAAGTCATTTTTTGTTTATTTTTCTTGCCTAATAGAATAAGATATTGACAAAATTATCATTGATGTGAAAAATTTTGCTCTCAAACACTTTCTTTCAGTGGAAAGAAATACTAAAAATGAGAGTTTAAATCGTATAAGGGTTTTTTTTTATATTAATAAGTCAAATAATACCATTAACTAAGGGGAAATGGCTATTTTAATGAAAAATTAACAAAAAAATTCAATATGGGTTTTTTTATAGAGTGTTTCACAACTAGAAGGGAGGTCAATGTAGGTTTTCAAACTATAGAGGAGGTAAGTGTGATTTTCATATATTTCAAGAAAGCTTAGTGTATTTTTCTCTAATTTTCTCTATTAATACATTGCATAAGTAAATAATTATTCTATTATCACTGGCAAGCGTCACTAATCATGCTTCACCATTCTCATCTAAGAATTATCCATAAGTAAGGCTTAATTAATCATGCCTTACCATTGCTATCTAATAGCTAATCACAAGCAAGATGCCAATATCCATGCTACGTCATTGTCATCTAACAAGTAACAACAAGTAATGCCTCAATAACCATGCAAGTAACAACAAGTAATGCCTCAATAACCATGCCTCACAATTGTCATGTAAGACTAATCACAAGGAAGGTACCATTGACCATGCATCACCTTTGACACCTAAGAAATAAATAACTTTATATTACTACTACAATATGAGTGCTTTTCAATTGCCATAATAAAGGCAATGCAATCGTAATGTGAAAACACAAATTTGAGTAATTTTTTCCCTAATTTCCTTTATGCCTCAATTAATATTACCTTATGAAAATAAATTTATACATATATGAATTTATATATATCACTAATTTAGTTTGTATCAATTTGTTGCTCAAAAGAATATTAGAATTAATTTAATCCTTTAATTATTCATTTGTACTTAATTAAGTTCTGTTCCTTTATTATGTAAAGAGAATAAACTCTAGCATCCTCTATACATTTAAAAGAAATTATGGAGCCTTCTCATCTAATTTGAAATCTACAAAAAAAAAATATTAAAAAGTGCTGCATATAAACCCAAAACTTAAATTAGGCTAATGGAACTGCTATTCAAACTATTTACAAACAAACTAAACTAAATTGATTGATATTAAGATTTGTTGAAGAATTAAAGTGATACAACCTAAATTAGTGAAGAACCAAAAAAGGTATTTAGTTAGGTAGTAATATAATGGATAATTCTTTTTCTAAATATGTGCTTTTATAGTTTTTGTAAAATTTTTAATGCATTTAACCAATTTTTATTAAAAGTTGAAATTTTCAATAAAAAATGAGAAAAAATTTTTGATGCAACTTAATTTGATGGCATTATATATATTTAAATTTTTATATGTAAAATTTGTCAAAAAAAATTGTAATTTTTATATAGAAAATATTGTAACATATATAAAAACAAAATCTTAAAAAAAATTCAAAAAGCATTATAAAAAAATAGAGTAAAGTACTTTGACCTCCTCTGTACTTTGCTTAAATTACATAGATATCCTTTACACTTCCAAAATATATATGTTACTCCATTTTGACAAAACTATTAGGAATATTTTCAGAATATTGTTTGGTTTCATTTTTTAATTTCATTAATTGTGAATTATGAAATGATAAAAATGCCCTTATATTTATACAATTTTCATTGCAAAATCATTTCATTTTGCATTTGATTTCAACTCTACTGCTTCGTTCCCTCTTCCCAGAAGAGCTTGAATTGGAGCATTAAACCTCGTCTTTTAGGTGCAAATTTATTTTGGGTTTTATTTATTCTAATTTTGCTTCATAGTTTTATTTGATTTATATTCATTTACATTTATTTTTTTTATTTATATGAATGAGTTGTTAGGGTTTTCATTTTGCATTTTTCTCAATGTTTTGTTGGTTCGATATACATCTAATTTAGGGATTAAATGGATGTACTAGTTTGCATGTTCATTTAGTTTTTTATTTTATTTTATTTTAATGATTGTTCATGAAATTTTTATTATCCTAGGTTCTCTTTTATAAACAATCATGATGTATGATCTTTGTCATCATTGAAGGTGATAAGCTAATGCATGGTTTTGTAGTTTACTTTTTAATTTTGCATCTTTCTTGAATAACTAATAGCATCTCTTAAAGAAAATTTTATAATAAAAAACCATTCTTTTGCAAAGGGGAAGCATTAAGATTTTGTGGGCGAGAAGAGACAAACACGAGACATGGTGATAGTTTAGAGTTAGTTTTATCTCTTGATGCTAATTAAGTAAATATAATTCACAAGTTCTATTCTTGAGGGATTATAGTCTTGAATTAATTTTAGTTAATTATAGGGTTATTACTAGATTCCATTGCCACTATTCTTTCATCTTTTAAATGCTTCCTACATTATTTGGATGCTGGATTTTACTTTATAGTCTGGAGATTTGTACACAATTCTTGTTGTATCTTTGTTATAGCTCAATGCTTTTTACATCATGTGCTAGGAATTTTTCACAAGATTCAAATTTTCCTTTTAATTCACATGCTAAATATTTTTGGACATGTTGTTTTAAATAATAGTGACAAAAAAGGTACATTTGTGGATAAGCAAAGTTAGAAATGTTGTTTTAAATATTCTGGACATGTTGTTTTAACTTGTTTGTCATTGTCATTTTCATTTGGTTCTTAGTGTTATTTTGTTACTATTAATTTCTTCATTTTAACTTATTTGTCACTATTATTTTAGTTGATAGAGGCTCTGCACATGGATGATTTTTTCTCTTTATACATCTAGTTCAAGGACAAGCAGAACATTATGCATTAAATGGACCCAGACAGGTATAACCATTTGGATATGATTGATAACTTGGACAAATTTATGTTATGTGAGCTTGCAGCTGGAGTTAGTTGCACTTATTCTATAGGTGTCTTGTTCTAATTACTACCATTCAATATGTAGTAATTAGGAGTAATAATGATGTGTTAAATTTTTTTTTTATGTATGTTGGTAATAATGCTATTTTTCTTGACATTTTTGATGTGGTGATAGTTACTCCTATCTCAAAATCTCTAGTCCCAAATGTTGATAATGTGCTTTTGTCTGAGGCCCAAGCTCACAGAAACCAATATGAGACCTAAGCCTAGCCCAAGCTATAGGCCAAACCTAAAACCTAAGCTAACACTTCTATGCCATATGCTCAAAATGACCCACCCCAATTTGACCAATCAGATGACAATAATGATGATAGTAATGTTGAACCATTTGATGATGATTTTGTAGAGGCAAGTAAGGGTGCCCTTATTTACACTAACTTAGACAGTGAAGATATAAAGTATAAAGGGGTTAAAAGATATGGAAGACATCTCAGATAGTAGTAAGAAAGAAGAACAAAGTGATGGAAGTGTGTAAAGTGCTAGCAGTGAAGAACCAAAAGTTATGTTGGATGTTAACTTCAGTTGTGCTAGTTAGAGTGAAGATGAAGCTAAAGCTTCTGATCCTTACAAAATCATTAGAGGAAAATTCTATCTTAAAGAACATCTAATTTTTGGTGATGTAAGTGTACTTAGGAAGGTGCTTCAAGACTTTATCATATAAGAGAATTTTGATGTGATAAGAAAGAAGAATGAAAATGCAAGGGTTACTATGATATGTGCATGGGAAGGCTATCCATGGGGAATACATGCCTCTACCTTGCCTAAAGGGGTAATGTACATGGTGAATTCATATAGGGCCAAACATACATGCATTAAGAACAGTGAAAGGATATATAAAGCTATTTTAATAGTCTCACCCTAAAGATAGTTATGAAGATTAACCCTACTTTTTATGCTCATTATCATATTTTTAAGTGTCTTAATTCGCTTTTCTATAACACCATTCTATTTAGGATTACCCAGCATTGTAAACTAAGCAATGATGCCACAATCTTCCATGTATTTGGCAAATGGACCTTTAACTTGCCATAAGACTCCATGCTTGGCATAATACTCGCCTCCCTAGTTTGATCTAAAAATCTTGATGACTTTTTCTAGTTATTTCTCAACTTTAGTCTTGAAGGTCTTGAATTTATCAAGAGCTTCAGACGTTTCCTTAATCAAGAACATATATCCATATCTAGAGAAATCATCAATGAATTATAAAATATTTATTGTTGCTTATAGTGGGTTGATAGGGGTCACTTATGTCTGTATGAATAATTTACAAAAGGTCACTACTATGAACTGAACCCTTCTTTTTAATCTTGATCATTTTTCTCCTATAATAATTAATACATGTTTTAGGTCCTAAAAGTCAAGAGTAAGAAATATGTTATCATTTATCAACCTTTCCACTCTTTCTCTAGAAATGTGGCCCAATCTTTTATGCCGCAACATGGAAGACTTTTCCTTCATTAGGAGTCTTTTGGCAACAACTTGTTCAACATTATATATGATGTCATAAATTTCATTTGGAGTTAAACACATCCTATATAATCCATATCACAAACTACAATGGCCAACTACAATTGAATCATAAAATAAAGAAACATTCCCATTTTTGAAATCAAAAGTATAACCTTTTTTGTCCAAAATAGGAATCAAAACCAAATTTCATCTAAAATATGATATCTAGAAAGTGTTCTTTAAAGTAAATTTAAAACTAGGACCTAAATTTAAACAAACTACTTTTATAAATTCTACATCCACATATATGTTGTTGCCAACCACAAGTTTACTCTTGTCTTTATTTGGCCTCCTCCTATTTATGAACCCCTGCATAGTGAATGTAACATGATTAGTTGCTCCATTCTCAAGCCACCAAGAACTAGATAAGACCATAACTAAATTAGATTCATATAAAACAAGGGCCAAAAAGTTACCTTTATTCTCATGTTTTTCTAATCAAACTTTTCTTACAAAATTAGTACCTATCTTTCTTAAAAGCAAGTTTGTTGACACTCACAGCACTTGATTGACTAAGTTATAATTTTGAATATTTTTAAGAGTAGAAAATTTAGATTTCTTACCCTTTCCTTTGTTGCTATTTTTGGACACAAAGAAAGTAGCTTATGGTTTCTCACTTTTTTTTTCTCTTCCTTAGCAACACACCTAGCAATCAGGTCATTGAAACCTTATGCCTCATCTGAAGAATTATCTGTCATTACAAGTAGAATAAAATTAACAAGGAGAATGTTCAATGCTTGATGAATAGTATAGGCATTAGGGAGAGAAATATTTAGGACTTCAGCTTAGTCTGAAAATGGGCCATCTTGATGATGTATTTCCTAATGCTTCTAACTACATCATACATTATGGAGTGAAGCTCCCTCAAAAGTGTACCTATTTTAGCATTTGACGAGACATTATGCCTTTGGGACATAACAATCAACAACACCTTAGCTTCAGTATTTCAAAGAAGACTGCTTAACAAGTGTTCAAAAATAAACCTTTTCATTGTCAGATAACACTTATGATTCAACTTCCACAAAGTTACATATGCTTGTTTTAGTGCATTAGTGTTAGTTTTAGTGCGTTCACCTAGCTTATTAGTGGTCATTGCTAAATCCACATTTGCCATCTCAATAGAAAATTCCATATCTTGTTTCCTCTTCTTGAAATTTGAACCGGTCAACACCTCAATAATCACCATATTATTGTTGAAAGAAATAGTGTCTAAATAGATCAAATATGTTAGCACATTGTAGGATGATATCGATACAAAAGTCATATAAAATAACATAATTGAGAATTTAGATACATCATTATGCTACACCTTTGGGCAAAATACATAATATGTAATTCTAAATTCTCCACATGAAACAATTCAGGAATATATTCCTACCTTTATAAATCTACCACCTTTGGGTGAATGGACCATTAGATAAGTCACTTTCGAATTATATGTCTCATGTGAAATCTCTAGATCTTGTACAAAGTCAACAAATTTGGCAAAAGAACGTTGTACTTAATCAAAAACATCCCTTACTATCAAAGTTCAAAATCTTACTAATCAAATGAACTGTCCACTTTGATGATAGCAATTAAATCAATTTGTAAAACTTTCTTTTATGTTGGGATACACTTTATTATTATCCATGCAAAAAAAAAAAATTAATGGTGTGATTTAATTTTTATAAACATGGAGCCATAAATGTCTTTAATCATACCCTAAAATGTATTATAGGCCATATGAGATATACAAATTATCTCTTAATAATGTTACAATTCAAATATACTAAAGCATTGTGATTCCATTTTTTGAGAGATAACAAAGTCTTTTCAATGTGACATTGATGACGCAAAGTGTATCAAAAATTAAATTTATGAGATATGAAAGCATTATTATCTCTAATGCTACATAAAAATAATATTTGTGTACATATTACATGAAAAATCAACTTTATTTTGGTTTTATATACACTCTTGAGATTAATTTATAGTTTAGGGTTTTAATCAAACTCATCATATAATATAATTTAATCTAACCCACATTACAAAATCAACTTCTTATCTAAAGCAATCATAATTGAAACTATTATCCAATCATCATTAATGAAACCTTTATCAAAAGCAATAATTGTCAATAAGGTTTTTCCTAGTTACCTGGTTCACTTATCAAAAGACTAAGCCAATAAGATTTGATTAAACAAAACATTAATTAATTATTCATTTTGATTTAATGCTAGCTAAATTTCTATAGACAAATTATGATTCTTTGTGATTGTTTGGCTAAAGTAGCAATAGAGGTTGATTTGCTACTAGGGCAAGTCAAATTTTCAAGGGAATTAAAGGTAGTTAGGTGAATTGCTATTAGGATAATTCAATTAATTAGATCTAGTCTTTTTAGAAATTAAAGCTATTAGTAAATTAGTTGAAGTGCTAAGCTTCAACTGATTTAGCAATCAGAGTCGAAGTGGCTATTTTTCTAAACCTTTGGTAAAAAGAATTTTGAAAACTGTTCTTCATCAAAATCGATGTGAACATTGATGTATATAGATTTTTTAAACACATAAATTGATGTGTAAATTGATGTATGAAGTGAAAAAATAGTTTTATAAAATTTTATTTTTCTTCAAGTAATTTTTCTATCTCATTATTTAGTTAGAAAAAAAATGTTTGGATCAAAAATCAATTGAGTTAATTTATAAGAGATCCTATTTTAATAAATCCTAAAACTAATCTTAAATCTCTTGCATCATAATTATATACCTTTGAAACCTGAAAAACAAATTGAGATAAGCAGTAAAGTATGATATCAAATAATGTGAAAAATGAATGTGAAAAATTGATTGAAATTATTTTTCAACATCAAAACTAAGGAAGTATAAGACTGATAGACAAATTTTCCTATTTTTTCAACATCAAAACACATCTTATTAGCCAGGTTAATAAGACTAATAGAGTTATTTTCCTATTGTTTCCATTTCAATTCTTATGATTTTTGATTAATTGCCAAGCCTATTTATGCATGATTTGATCCTATCACATTTTTGAGCTAATATATGATCCAAAGATTGAAAGAACCTTATAGAAATTGAGAAGAGAGACTAGGCATCAATCTGGCTTAAGTCATCACCATTATCATCAACTTTAACACCTTCCTCTCCAAGTTTAGGCCTTGGAGGCAATTTGTTTTCTACAATTTCTTCACCATATTTCAACATGGACAACATGGCATTTCATCAAAGAAATTTGAACAAGTTGGTTGGTCCAAACCTTAACTAATAGCCCTTATGTATCAACTACCCTGAAATTGAGGCTACGTTTGAACTAAAGTCTGGTATGATCCACCTATTGCCTATATTTCATGGATTGGCTAGGGAAGATCCTCATAAGCACTTGTGGGAGTTTCATGTGGCCTTTTCAACTATGAAGCCCTAAAGAATTCAGAGGAGTAGATCAAGCTGAGAGCCCTTCCTTTTTCCCTGGCTAATTCAGTAAAGGATTGGCTCTAATGAGATGACTAAACTCTTTCTTGAGAGATATTTCCCTGCTTCTAGAGCTACCAACATTAAAAAGGGGATTTGTAGCATTAGGCAACATTATAGAGAGACCTTACATGAGTACTAGAAGAGATTCAAGAGGTTGTGTGTAAGATACCAATATCATCAAATCAGTGATCAACTCTTTATCCAGTATTCTTGTGAAGGATTCCACCCTATGGATAGAAGTATAATTGATATAGTTAGTGGTGGAGCCTCCTTTAATGCTGTAAAGATGCTAATATGTAACATGGATACAAATTTATAGTAGTTTGGCAACAGACCATACTATACCATGAAGAGGATGAATGAGGTGCACACATCTAACCTGGAAAAACAAAAGGCAGACCTCACCCACATGGTCCAGTAGTTCATGGGATTGAAATAAGAGGTGCAATTGTGTGGCATCTACTAAGCTCCTTAACACAATATTGAAACATGCCCTACTTTCTTCTAGGAAGTTGATATCTTCCAGCAGGTCCAGGCCATAGGGAAATTTCTAGAAAATATTAAAAGATTTGCAAACTAGACTAAGTAGGCATACAACCTGTTATAGGTAAAATCTAATTTCAATGAGGTGGGCTAACAAAAGCCCAACAAGCAAGCTCAACAAGTCCAAAAGCTCAGCTCGCCAATATGTAAAGCCAAGATAGTAGCATCAACTCACTAGTGAGCAAGCCTTGGATTGCTAGTAGAGCGAGCCATATCCAAGATGCATGCTGCAAGCTCGAGAATGAATTTAGCCTACATGGTCACGAGTCACATAACACAAGTCTAGGTTGCTAAGTGAGTGACCTCCAGCTTGAAGTACTGCATAAGTCCAATCAATAGGCAGAGGCACATTTTCCTAACTAGAAAACTAGCCCTAAAAAGTAGCCACCTGCCAACACACCTCAACTTGTAGAGTCCAAGTTATCTGCATATATTTATTACATGATGTAATAGATGTATAAATCAAGAAATTACCATTGTATTCTCCCTTGCTTCTATAAATAGGGAGAGAGTCCATTGTAAAAGAGGAAAAGAGAAACACTAGCAGAAACTTTGCCAAACCGTAGAGAGCTTTCTGTAAAAATACTATTCATCCAACAAACATTCTGTGCAATACATTACCGTAGATGTAAAGGTTGATTGGCTTTAGCTGAACTATATTAAAAGTCTTCTATGTGCATCTTCTTCTTCATTCTTTTGGCTATTTACTGCTTTTCCTCATTTGCACAACCAGAATAGCAGCTTAAGGCAACAAGAATTGTATAGTTGACTAGAGTCTGGCCTAGAATCAAATTTCACCATCAACATTTTTGGTGCTAGAACAAAGGCCTCATCTGTATCCTGGTTCATTTTTTATTTAGATGTGATGGCCAAAAGAAGAGCTACTGGAAACTCAAGCACGTCAGTTATTCAGTTAACAGACTTTTCCACTACAAGAGTCACCATCGGCTTCCCCCTATAGCTCACTGCTAACCTGCTGGTGTTGTCCCTGAAGTTAATGAGGTGCAAGCATCACACTAATGCCAGCAGTCATAAAAGAATGTAATGGACGAGTTGGCTAAGGCGATGAAAATGCTAAAGTAAGTACAGGTCGAGGTCATTACACTAAAAAATACACATTAATAGCGAGGAGCTGGATGTTCAAGCAAAGCCCACTAAGAGCAAACCTCAGGTCACTGCCCACGTGACTAGGAAAATGAAAGAAGTCACCAAGTCACCAGTCAATAGTTGGGGGGCTTAGACCCGATGATGAAGGAAGTGCCCTAAAGGTTAAAGCAGCTAGAGGAACATCCTCGAGCCTGAGATGATCAAGCTCGCTACAAGGAGAGCTTGCCATTCTTTGTGGAAATTAAGAAGTAACCTCTCCTTCATAAACTTAAAATTCTCGTAATCCCATTGCATGATGGGAATAGTGACCCATGCAACCACTTAGATGTATTCAATGTCCAGATGGATCTCCAAACAACCAATCCTCTTGTTAAATGCTATGTCTTTCTAGCTACACTAGGAAGCATACCTTGGATGTGGTTCAAGAACCTCTCAGCTCACAACATTAGTAGCAAGGAGAGTGCCAGAGAAAATTCATCAACCAATACCGAGCCTTGAAAAGGTAGCTCATGCCACCTTGTCATCTTGCGATGGTCTCTCAACAAAAGGATGAATCATTGAAAGATTATGTTGTATGATTCAGATGCAAAGTCAACAATGTGGAAAGTCCATTCGATAAAAGTTCATGACTGCAATCACAATCAGACTCTGTAGTGATAGAAAATTATATAAGAGCCTGTACAAGTCCCCTGTTAGCAACCTGGGAGAATTCTATAAGTGAGCTGCCAAGCAGATTAGATGGAAAGAGACTTTCAGCATGAGAAAGTCTGAGTAGAAAGGGGAAATGAGCTGCCTTATCCAAATAAAGAGAAATGAAGGCTAAAATGATAACTTTTATCTCTAGCTTGTGAAGAGAGCTAGGATTGTGCAACCTCATCCCCTAGGTCACCATGAGTACTACAATATCCTGTTTGATTCCCAAGATAGGGTCTTTGTTGTAGAAAGAGATAAAGTAGACTTCGGGATGCCCAACCCTATAAAACGTCCCCGCTGGTGCAGAGACTCGAGCAGGTTTTGTGCCTATCATAATGAAGTCAAACACGTCACTTCAGACTATCGAGCCCTGAAAGATGCAATTGAGGACATAATCAAAAGAGATCACCTAGATGACTATGTGGTGTGACTGGTAGAGTGGTGATCCCAGTAGTCTTAGTAGACCCCTTGCCAAAGGAAGGTGATCATAATAAAAAGCTATGTTCCATTTCCTTATTCTGCAAACTTTATGAAAATACCTCAAATCTTTGTTTACTAATCTATGAATTTTCAACAATGAGTTTTCCAAAACTTAGCATGCATATGACTAACTTTTTGAGGCACCATATGCATGCAACTAACTTTCTGTGGCACCGTATACATATGATCTTGTGCATGTGACAACTTTCTAAGGCACTATATGCATGCTCCCTCCCTTGCTCACTATGCATATGACTAACTTTCTGAGGCACAGTATGCATGCAACCTCTTCCCACCTCATGCATACGACCAACTTTCTGAGGCACCATATGCATGTGATCTTGTGCATATGACTAACTTTCTAAGGCACCAAATGCATGCTCCCTTTCCTACTCGTTACACATTTGACTAACTTTTTATGGCACCATATGCACTTGACCTTTTCAATACTTGATTATTTATCACATCTGCTTATCATGGTCGATTGACCCCCTAAGCATTAATGATATCTAATGACTATCCGATTATGATTTTTAGGAGCCTACTCATGCCAACCTCTGGGTCACTCTTTGTGATCAATTGGGCATTTCAACCATGAAATGCCCAGATGAATGAGAAAATCACAAAAGTTCATTGAAGAGTCCTCACGCAATGAGATGAGCTCACGTAACAGAATCCCAGTGCGGACTTTTGCTAACAAGTTTTAGATCCCAATCTGCAAAGCGAATTGTGAGCTGGGGGGCTTACGTTATGGGTAAAATCCAATTTCAGTGAGGTAGGCTGACAAAAGCCTAACAAGCAAGCCCAGCAGATCTAGAAGCTCAGCTCGCCAAAACACAAAGCCAAGACAATAGCATTCGCTCGCTAGTGAGGTGAGCCACATCCAAGACGTGTGCCGCAAGCTTAAGAATGAGTCCAGCTTGCATGGTCGTGGGTTGCACAACACAAGTCCAGGTCACTAAGTGAGTGACCTCTAGCCTGAAGTACTGCACAAGTCCAATCAGTAGCTAGAGGCACATTTTCCAAATTAGTAAACTAACCCCAAAAGTAGCCACCCACCTACATACCTCAACTTATATAGTCTAAGTTGTCTGCATATATTTATTATAAGATGTAACAGATGTATAAATCAAGAAATTACCATTGTAACCTCGTTTACTTTTATAACTAGGGAGAGAGTCCATTGTAAAAGAGGAGGAGAGAAACACTAGTAGAAACTCTACCAAACTATAGAAAGCTCTCTATAAAAATACTATTCACCCAACAAACATTCTGGGCAATACATTACCGTGGACGTAGGGACCAATTGGCTTTAACTAATCTATATTAAAAGTTTTCTATGTGCATTTTCTTCTTCCTTCTTCTAGCTATTTACCACTTTTCCTCATTTGCACAACCAGATTAGCAGCTTGAGGTAACAAGAATTGTACAGTTGACTAGAGTTTAGCTCAGAACCAAATTTTACCATCAATACAACCCATACTCGAACACATATGACCTGACTAGAGAGATCATCCTAACTTGGGATATAGAAATCAAGCTGGAAAACAAAGGTCTTATTAACAACCTTCATTTTAGATGCAATAACCAAGCCAAAATTAACCCATATAGTAGTAGAACCAAGACTCAATTTCAAATCAAGCTTTAGCAGACTTGATGAAAAATATGGCTCAATAGAACTAACAATTCCAATAAGAAATGAGAGTAGAAAATTAACAAATTAAGTAGGACATTGGCACCCTTAACACTAGAATGTAGATAGTGGAAACTACGATAACCAAACTAGAAAATCAGGTTGCAAATAGACTACCCTCCTAAATAGTAATGTATTCTAAGGAAAATGCCTGTGCTATACTATTGAGGAGAAGCAAGGAAGTAGATAGTAGAGACAAACAACTAGTTTCAAATAAAAAAGTGGTAGGCATTTTTGAACCAATAAGTAACTCTTAACCAATCTGCTCGCCCCTATCCTTCCTAAGTAGAATTGCAAAGCAGAAAAAAGAGGACCAAGACAAAGGCATCTTAAAGACTTTTAGAAAGGTTAAAATGAACATTTCCCTATTGGATATGATCAATCAAATCCCAAGGTATGCCAAGTTCTTCAAGGAATTGTGAATTACCATAAGTAAACTGAGAGGTAATAAAAAATTAGCATAGGGAAATTATTTTTGCTATCATTCAAAGAAAAATACCCTAGAAATATAAGGATTCAGGTACCTTTACCATTCCATGTATTATTTGTGAGACCAAATTTGAACATGCCATGCTAGATTTAGGAGCATCCATTAATGTTAGCTTCTTTCCATTTATGTATCTTTGAATTTAGGACTATCAAAAGAAATTGGTGTCATAATTTAGCTACCAAATAGATCTAATGCTTATCTTGAGGGAGTTATTGGTGATGTTCTGGTTAAGGTGAATGGCTTCATTTTTCTAGCAAATTTTTACATTCTGAATGTTGCTGATGATCCCTTAACTAAAAACTCATCCCCCATCATTTTAGGGAGACCTTTTCTAAAAACTACAAGAATAAAAATATATGTGTATGCTGGCACATTAACCATGGAATTTGATGGTGACATTATGAAATTTAACATCTTTGAGTCAATAAAATATCTTGCTCTTGATGATGATTGTTCCTTGTTTGCACTTGATGTGTTTGATCCCTTAGTGTAAGATGTATTTGACTTGAACAACCTTGTTGAATTATAGGTTAAAATTGTAGAAGTTGTAGAGTTACAAATGAAACTAGAATTGGCAAAGTTGCAGACTTTTCATCCTCCCTCAACCAAGTTACTGCCTTCAATGGTCTAAGCACCAATTTTGGAACAAAAACCATTAGTAGACCACCTAAAGTATGCATAGGGAGTAGACCTTCTAGGCATAATAGCCAAAAACTTGACTATAGAAAAAGAGGAAAAATTGATTAGAATGCAAAACCACCAATTAGCAATAGGATGGACCATAGTAGACATCAAAGGCATCAGCCTTTCCATATGTATGCATTAAATTCTATTATAGGAAGGTTCCACACTAACCAGAGAGCCTCAAAGAAGTTAAACCCCCTCATGATGGATATAGTCAAGAAAGAGATTCTAAAACTCTTAAATGCTAGAATCATTTACCTAATTTTAGACAGTAAATGGGTTAGCCCTATTCAAGTAGTGCTAAAGAAATCAGAGATGATTGTGGTGAGAAATCAAAAGAATGAGCTTATCCCAACTAGTAGAATAATTAGTGTGTATGCATTGACTACTAGAAGTTGAATACATCAACAAGAAAGGACCATTACCTTCTACCCTTAATTGATCAAATGCTTGAGTGGTTAGTTGGAAAATCCCATTACTGCTTCCTGGATAGGTATATAGGATATTTTAGATTGCCATTGCACCAGAAGATTAAAAGAAGACCACTTTCACCTACCCTTTTAGAACATCTACCTATAGAAGGATGCCTTTTGGCCTTTGTAATGCACCTCTCACCTTTCAAAGGTGCATGCTAAGCATTTTTTTCATATTTTTTAAAGCAAGGCATAAAAGTTTTCATGGATGATTTTTTATTTATGGTGATTCATTTGATACATGCTGAAAGAACTTGACCTATGTGCTTTAGCACTATGTAGAGACAAACCTTGCTCTAAATTTTGAAAAATGTCATTTTATGGTTGAGCAAGAGATAGATTTAGGACATGTGGTGTCAAGTAGAGGCATTAAGGTTGACAAAGCAAAAGTTAATTTGATTTTAAGCTTACCTTGCCCCTAAGTATGCAAGAAGTGTGTTCCTTTCTCAGCCATGCAAGTTTTTATAGAATACATATCAAGGATTTCTCTAAGATAGCATTTCCTTTGTCCAAGTTGTTACAAAAAGAGGTTCTATTTGATTTTAGCCAAGTATGTGAGGAGGCTTTTGATAAGTTAAAGGCAACATTGTCATCCACTTCTATCATTTAGCTTCCCAATTAGGAGTTATCTTTTGAGATCATATACGATGCAAGCAATTATATGTTGGGAGTAATATTGGGGTAGCGGTTAGCAAGTAAGCTTACATTATTCACTATGCTTCTAGGACTCTTAATTTAGCCCAATGCAATTATTCCACTCTAGAAGAAGAGATTTTAGCTATAGTCTTTGCATTAGACAAGTTTCACTCATTTGCTTGGATCTAAAGTTGCTTTATTTTCTAACTATGTAGCTTTAAAGCATATGCTCTTCAAGAAAGATGCCAAGCCAAGACTAATTAGATGGATCCTCTTACTGCAGGAGTTTGACCTTCAGATTAAGCATAAGAGTTAGAAACCTTGTAATAGATCAATTGAGCAAGCTGATAAAAGAGGAGGATCCATTGCCTTTACATGATTCTTTCCTTAATGAGTAACTTTTCAAGCTGTAAGGTAATGTTCCTTGGCATGTTGATTTGGGGATTTATTTAGTTAATAGGACTTTACATGTTGATTTGAGTTGAGCTAAGAAAGAAAAGCTAAAAATTGATGCTAAGCATTTTGTGTGGAATGATCCTTACTTGTGGAAATATTGTACCGATCAAATTATTAGGAGATATGTGCCTGATTTTGAGTTTTAGTCTATTCTTTCCTTTTTCCATGTTTATACTTAGGGGGGACATTTTGGACCCCAAAGAATAGCTTAAAAAGTATTATATTGTGGTTTCTTTTGGCCTTCTTCATTTCATGATACATATAATTTTTGCAAATGTTGTAAAGAATGTAAAAGAATAGGTAGTTTGACCATGGAAATGAAATGTTGCAAACCCCTATTATTGTGTGTGAGATTTTCTATGTGTGGAGCATTGATTTCATAGGACCATTCCTTCATCTTGTGGTTTCGTTTATATTTTTCTTGCTATGGATTATATTTCATAATGGGTGGAAGCAAAAGCAACCAGGACCAGTAGTTCTAAGGTTGTTGTAGGTTTTGTCAAGTCTAACATTTTTAGCAAGTTCAGCATTCTTAAGGCAGTGATCAAGGGACCTATTTTTGCAATGGAATAGTTAAGGCATTATTAAGGAAATGTGGAATCTTCCACAAGACTTTTACACCTTATCATCATCAAACAAATTGACAAGTTGAAATATCCTATAGAGAAATCAAGTCTATCTTAGAGAAAATAGTGAAACAAAGTAAAAAAGATTAGAGCTTGAGATTGGGTGATGCATTGTGGGCTTATAGAATAATATACAAGACACCTATTGGGGTGTCTCCTTACAAACTAGTTTTGGCAAGGCATGCCACCTTCCTGTGGAGTTACAACATAGAGTTTTTTAGGTTGTGAAGAGTTGCAACATGGGGATGGATGAAGCTAGTGAGCATAAGAACCTATAATTGCAAGAATTGAAGGTGGTTCAACTTGAGTCTTAGAAGAATTGATGCATTTACAAAAAGAAGACCAAGACATTCCATGATAGGAGGATTGCTGGGAAACAATTCCTAATAGAGCAAAAAGTTTTACTTTACAATTCAAGGCTCCAATTGAGGTCTAGTAAGTTATGCTCCCATTGGATTAGACCCTTTGTTGTTACTAATGTGTTTCCTTTTAGTACAATTGAGATCAAAAGTTCAATAGCTAATAAGATGTTCAAGGCCAATGGATATAGGCTCAAGCCATTCTTTAAAAGCTTTCAAGAGTATGAAGGAGAGGAAATAGTGCTAGGAAAGCTAGTTTATGTTGATGATGTTAGTTGAGCAAAGAACTAATGAACCATCGAGCCAGTGACATTAAATGGGCACACTTCTTAGGAGACAACCCAAGCATTTACTCTTTTTTCCTACCTCTTTTATTTTATATATCCATTATTTTTTATTGATTATATACTTACATTGAGGACAATGCAAAATTTAATTATGGGGGAGAGATTTTTAAGACTTTGTTGTTTTGCATTTCTCTTTATTTTGCTTTGATTGTGTGAAAAAAATTATGAGAAAAAAATTATGTTTTCCCTTGTTTTAGGTGTTTTTCATTGAAGATGAGTTTGTTTAGGCTTTTAGTAGGTTGCAATTGATTATGATGGTTGCATAGCATGATTGGAAAAATTGCCTTGCATCTTGATTCTTGAATTTGATTAGCATTGTAATGGATTTTGTAATGTTTGTGGATTGATTTTGGTAGACATATAACCTGTGAGATTTTGAGCTAATTTTTGAACATTTTTATTGGGTTCCTCTTCTTTTTTGTACATGATTTTCTTTCATAAAATTATTGCTCTAGAACTTGCTTTGATTCTTTTTGAGATTACATTGGTACATGCATGCATAAATATGATTAAGGCATTCTTTGATTGAGCCACTTTTGGTCTTTTTAACCTATCTTACAATGTACCATTGTTGGGCCCTTTTAAGCCTAATTGATCTTTTTCTTGTCATATAGTCCATTAAAAGCCAAGCCTTGAATGTATTTACCTTTCCCTAACTTTAGGGATTAGTAGAGCATTTAATTCATTAATAGGATAGACTCTAGAACAAGTGTAGGGGTTTGCTAATTATGTTTGGTAAAAAGGCAACTGTGATTCATTTTAATGGTCAAGAAAAGAAAATAAAAAGAAACAAATGAAAGAAAAAAAAAGTGAAAAAAAGGAGCTCAATGCAAGTCAAGAAAAAGAAAGCAAAAGAAAAGAAAATTAAATTTGAAAGAAAAAGAAAATTTCAAAAAGAAAGAGTTCAAAATAAAAGAAAGTGAAAAAGTCAAGAAAAGGAAAGAGAAAAAGAGAAGTGATAAAATGTAAGAATTATGATGTAGATTCTGGTTTTAATTGCCCATTTGCTTGTTTGGATCTATGCCACAATGCTCTATTAGTCTCTTTGGTTTTGCACTTTCATACTCTTGTCATTCCTTTCTTCCCCTTTTCCCTGACCACATTATAACCTTACAAAGTCCTTTTGATTTATGCTATGCATGTGATTTGAGTAGTAGAGATTTGATGATAAGTAAGCTTATGGTAGTACATTTTTATAGAATGAAGTTGATTGAAATACTTTCCCATCTTAAATACAAAGAGAGTTGTATGGAAAGCTTACTGTATGAGGTCTACCAAATTGATCTACTTGCTTTTGAATGAAATTACTTTGCTAATTGGATTTAAGTTTTGAGTGGTCAAGAATATGCTTCATAAGATGCTATATCCCTAGAAATTTTGGTTGTTTCCTTGCTTTTGGGTTTTATGTTCTCATCATTGTTGAAAAAGTTTAGTATTTGGGTCTTTATTTTGAATCTAGTGTAGTTTTATTTTAGGGTCTTGCCTAAGGACATGTAAGAGCTAAATGTGGGGGAATTTGATCAATATAATATCACTTTATACTTGGTCTTTTGTCATGTCTATATGCTTAAGTAGACACTTGAGATGGGTTTTGTGATTTACTAAATTTTTGTGCTTAATTGAATCTATTCAATAAATTTACATTGTTTCAAACTATTTATGGTTTTTAGGCATGTCTTGAGTTATAGACCTTAGTTTTGGGTGATGCTTATGTCCATGGAAAGCTACAAGAAAGAGCTAAAAATATCATGAAGAGTCCAAGGCCTAATTTAGTTGTTTTTGAGGTCAAATAAAGCTTGAAAGATGGAATGGAGTGTAATGTTGTGATGTAGATCCAATTTCAGTGTTTTCATCATAAATGGAGTTCCAAAAATCATTTTGGTGCAAACTCCATAAGATAGCTATGATCCATCCTAACAACTTTCATGAAGGGCTTAAGGGTAGACTACATCATTTTGAATTAATTACATGGTTGTGAACTCAAGTGTTTAAATCTGTTACTTGTTGGACTGCTCTGAAATCCTATCTTAGATTTTAGCGTATAATTTGAGCTAGGAATTACATTTTTTTTTTACAAGGTCAAGGCCATTAGAAAGCTAAGTAATGGATCTACATTTTATATGAAAAGTGTCATGTCCAAATGGACCTCCTTCTAGCCCTTATTAGTGGTCCATCAAAGAGGAAGTGCATTGAACATATAAATAGCTCACTGAGCCTTATTTGTAATATCTTTTACATTCATTTTTTATATTGTCTCTAAGTTGGAGAAGGAGATAAGCTCTACTGGGACAAGACTCCAGCCTAAATTAGTTTTACTCTTTCTTTTATTTTTTTTTTAATTTTATTGTCCATTATGTGTAACTAAACTCTTATCTCAATTTAAGAGAAATTCTACACCAATTCTTTTTTGATTGTGAGACTTGATCTTAATTTCAATTCATTCCTAATTTTATTTTCTTGATTCTCTAATTTTATTGCATACAATTTCCTTGGATGATTAGTTAGTAAGATCCATTAATTAATTATATATTATGATTTAATATTAGCTAAATTTCCATAGGCAAGTTATGGTTGTTTGTGGCTGTTTGGCTGAAGTAGCAATAAAGGGGTTGATTTACTACTAAGATAAGTCAATTTTCCTAAGGAATTAAAGGTAGTTAGTTAGGTTGCTGCTGAGGTAATTCAATTAATTAGACCCTATCTTTTCAAAACTTAAAGCTATTGCTAAATTGGTTGAAGTGTTAGGTTTCAACTAATTTAAAAATAAAAGTCAATTAGGTGTTAGGCTTAATTGGATAATTTAAAGGGAAATTAACAAGGATTAATTAGGTGCTAGGCTTAATTACTTTCTTGGCTAAGGGATAAAAAATGGGAATGAAACAATAGAATCAATGATTAATTAATAAATTAGTTGCAGGAGCCCCTTGGATTGGGTCTTTCTACATTTGAATTCCCTTCATTTCTAATTCTATTTTGCTTTGCATGCAACCAATTTGAATCAATTATTATTTGTGATTAGTTAGCCAACACCCCATTTTATACTGTAACACATATAAAATAGATCACCAGTCCCTGTGGACATGGCCTAAACTCACTCTAGCTATTAACTTTGGTGGTTCAGTACTATTTTTGGTCGGTCTCGATAGCTGTCATAGATATATGATATTACATGTTATTTCTAACATAGTAACTGGCATCTAAAGTCTCCATGCATTATAAAAGGCCACTGTGTCCCCCTAACTCTAATTATGCTCTAGCTTACTCTCCATGTTTATTTATTTTCCCTTTTTCTTTCTCTTGCTAAATTTCATTATGCTCAAGCTTGCTTTAAAGGTTTATAGTTTATTTTTCCTTTTTTTCTTTGTCTTGCTATGCTTAGTTTGTGTATAGATAATGAACTTCTTTTTCCTTTTTTCCTTTTAAATTGAACATATGCATGGATCATTTAAATATGGCATATGCATGGATCTTTTAAATAAGAGGACAATGAGTGCAATTGATATGTGTGTGTTGTCTTGTAGATTATCTTTGATATATGTGTTGTCTTGTTACATGCAATGCTAGTAGCTTCAACAATAATGTTAATTTGTTGCAAGCAATCTTAGTAGTTTCAATAATAATAGCATTGTATTGTTGCAAGTAATGGTATAATAGCTTCAACAATAATGTTATTTTGTTGCAAGCAACATTATTGTTGAAGCTACTATAGTATTACTTGCAATAAGACAACATCATTGTTGAAGTTGCTATACTATTGCTTGCAACTAGAAAATATTATTATTGAATTGAAGTTGTTATAGCATTCCTTGCAACAAGTCACACATACAACAATATTGTCTTATTGCAAGAAATCCTAGTAGCTTCAACATATTGTCTTGTGGCAAGTAATCATAGCAACTTCAATAATAATGTTACTTGCTCCTTCTATTTGGTTCTAATGTTCTTTTTGATATTTTGGTTAAAAAAATAACAAAAATGACATTATTTTTTTAACACAAGCTGACGTTTTTAACACAATCCGAAGAATTGTAGCCAGTAACATGTTTTGGTAAAAATTTAGCTTGCAGTAAGTTTATGTATTTTTTGAAAATTTTTAAATATTATTTAATTTGTAAAATTATTTGTGAAAATGTAATAATATATTAATATCCAAAAAATAGAAAAAGTTAATTATAAAAAATCAACTTGAATTACCTCATAAATGCATTGAAAATTAATATGTCATTTGTCATAAAAAAAATAGACGTGTAAACAAAATGAAAAAGTATTTTGGTTTCTATATATATATTTAGAAAATTAATAGAAACAACGTTAAAAAATAACGTTGGTTTTTTAATATAAACTGATGTCTTTAATACAATTAGAAGAAATTTTTGAGGTAATTAAATATTATTTAATGGGTAAAAAAATCAATTATTGAAATATTATTTAATGGATAAAATAATTTAAGTAGTTAAAAATTATTTAATTGATAAATATTTTTTAGAAAATAATTAGTCTTGGATAAATTATTTGTGAAAATGTACTAATATGTTATTATCCAAATAATAAATTGGAAAAAATTAGTTAAAAAAATTCAAATCAAGTAGTCTCATAAATATGTTGAAAATTAATATGTCAATTGTTATAGAAAATTAACATATAAATAAAATGAGAAAACAAATTAAAAAAAATTCAACATGGGAATAATATGAAACAACCGATGATATTTTTATAAACATGATGAAAACTAATACGTCAATTTCCATAAAAAAAACTAACATTGTAAGTTTATATGTCAGTTTTTTTATAAAATCCGATGTAAATGCATGAGTATAGATGTCAGTTTCTTATTAATAATTGACATCTAAAGTCTAGACACTTTCACGAGTATGTAAATTCTTCACACTTCTCTCATTTCCTTTCCCCTATTTAAAACATACAATTTATTCTTAAAACTTTTCTAAATTTTTTCTTCTCTATATTTCACATTTCAAGTCCTAAGCTAATCAAGATAGGGAAATTTTTTTCTTCTTACACTATATTCATTGCTTCCTGGCTAAGTTATATCAATTTTTTTTATACTTTTTCAGCTTTGACTTTTCTAATAGTTTATATTTTAGGTTTAGCTTTTTTTTCTCTTTTGTTTCTTAGTTTGTTTATTAGTGATTTGGAAGCATCCAACATGGAAGCCTAAGAGTTAGATCAAGAAACAGCCCAAGTTCAAAATATGATGATGCTATCAAAATTCAAGAATTAGGAGAACTTTCCCAAATGAATTTCATGATCTTTTGGAAGGTTAATTAGTTAAAAGAGTATAAGTTCAATGTTATATTTAATGTTTCTTTTTAAACAAAAATATCTTATTAATTCTAGAAGGTTAATTAGTTAGAAGAGTCTAAATTTGAATGCTTCATTCAATACTTCTCTTTAAACGAAAATATCTCATTAATTATTCAATTTTCTATGATTTGAAGGATGTTTCAAAGTTCTTTATCTATAGGTTTCAGATGTAAGTCTCTGCAGACAATTGTGAGTGATTATTTAAAGAAATTAAAAAGCCATCATGCTTCTAAGATTCTTTATCTCCTTGGTAGATTCCATTGAGTGGTGAGCTTTCCCTCTTGCATTTCTATATTTATTTAGTAGATTTCATTGAGTGGTGAGTGCACAAGCTCTGTATCTCTAAGGTTGTGGGTTCCTTGGAGAGGTGAGTATTTATCTATGCTAACCCATTTATCCATTTTTTTTCTTGTCTTCCCTCTCGATTTTATCCCATGTCAATTAGAAATGATTTTGGTTAGGGTTTAGTTTTTGGTTGTATTTGTTTTATATATTGTTTAGTCATGCATGCCCTATTTTGCATATCACTTGATAGAGTACCTAGGAATACATCTAAGATTTTCCCTGTAATCTACATAGTAAAAACCAAAACTTGGAACGTAAATATTTCCCATTCAAAATCATTAAATGTAGTCTATGAAAACTGTAACTTAGAACATTCACTTTGTTTATACAAAAGCCAATTAAAACATGCTTAGGTTTTTGCGTAAACATTCAAAATTTTTATTAATAACCAAAACTTGGAACGCTAACTTCTTTTTCTTTTTCCCTTTTAAATAGTCATATGGATCATTCTTGGCATACTAAAAAGAGTATGAGGGGTGCTACCTTTATGAAGGAAATGACCTTTATATATAGTAAATAAGAGAAGATGAAAGTTGGCCTCAATTCTAAGGGTCAGGCAATTGGGAATGGATCATAAAAATATAAGAGTTATATTGGAATGTTGGCATGCATCAAAGTGCCAATTAATACTAAGCATTGGAAAGAAGTACCAAATGACATTAATGAGAACATTTGGTAGGATGTCTTAGTATATATTAATTATCTCCAGTTTTTGTTTAAGATATATATAACTATCTTTTTAGAGTAATCGTATATAAGTATAATTTATGTATGTTGTCTTGTAGACCACCTTTGGTGTTGATTAGGAGAGGAGAAAAGGAAGCCTTAGAGCTTGCCAGGGAGTAATGGAAAGACTTCAAGAACTAGTTGACAAGAGATCACATCACTTTCAAGAGAAATTTTAATGATAATCTCCTAAAAAAATATAACTTCCTAGATCAACAAGTGTAAAATGATTTTGTAAAGCAATTCCAATTTAAGGCTTTCCAAGTAAATTTATCCATCTTACCTTATATTTTTTTTCAACTATATATTATAAGTAATTTGACCATATAACAACTATTTTTTTTTATCTATAGGGTATGAGTGTAGCCAATAGGGAGAGATAAGCCAAAAAAAAAAAAAAAGTACAAACATAGGCTGTGGTAGATATGTGAAACTTGAGCAAGTTTTGGTAAAGAAAAAGCTTGGAGAACAAGTTTCTAATCAATTGGATTCACAAGTAATTTTCATATCTTAGCATGAATTGTAGAAGAGAGCCAAGGTCAACACATAAAGGTGAATTTACAATCGAAAAAAGCCAGATAGTTGCTGAGAAAATTGTTAGTAATTTGCAATTGTTAATTATTTTTGTAATTATAAGTGTCAAGTGCTAATAAATATTCTTAATCGTATGTCATAGGATTCTCTGATGTAGCAATGACCTAGGGAGGTTTTACTTAATCCAAAAGAATGGGCATATTACCAACTGTGTTAAGAACTCAAGAGCATCCTAGTTATTTTGGGGGTTGAAGGAGAAATGTTGAAAGGCCCCGACCCATTTGTAAAACTATCATAAGTAAATGACTATCACTAAAACCTTAAACTTCCTTTGCCTAAGTAGTTTCTAATATTATCTATGAAAAATAACATTATAACTTTTTCCATTTGGTTTTTTTTGTAGAGACAAATGTCTTCTAGCTCTAGTGCCTAAGGAACATATAGTGGAATATGAAATGGTTTTCCACAGCCTCACCCTCCATTGTCAATAATTACTAGGCGATCAAGAAAAGGTTATCATTGATACCCTATTGGATCAAAGTGCAAAACTACCAGTGCTAATGGATGAATTAGGGCCAGTGAGCCAAGGGATTGGGACTTACATCACATGGTCAAAGAGTTTTATCACTTTGAATATAGAGGTATCATTTTCTATATAATATGTAATTGTGTTTGAAAGACCTAATTTTACTATATTTCTAATATCTAAATTTTAGAATTTTATACATGTCAATAAGGCATATTACCAAGAAAGAGTGAGTAGAAGAGGAAGGAGGCTATGGAGGTTAAAAGTAAATAGATCAAGGAATTAATGACTCAATCAACTAATTAGCCAACTAAAACCCAAGATGTTGAACCCAAGAAAATATTGTCTATTGTGGCTAAGAATATGGTGAATGATGATTTTCTTCAAATTCATATGGATGCTAAAGTTATGGGTAATGAATGTGATATTTTTATGACCAAGGAAGATGTCATGCAATTCTTAACTAGGGAAGATATAAATATATCTCATGTCCAAGTTTTTGAAATGTGAGTTTACCTTTAACTTTCAATTCATAATTATATTTATATTAAATAGTTTAAAATGTTTTATTAAACATTTCTTTTATTTCCTTGTAAAGCCTTCTACATTATGACTATGAGACCAGGGGATTGGATATTAGATTTTGTAATGTCCAAAGTTTTATTCCACACTTGTTAAGATGCTTTCTTAAAGGGATTAAATAGTTGAAAACAAGAAATTTGGAAATCTAGTAAAAAGTTCATACTAATTATTTATATTCCATTTTTTTAATCATGAAAGTGTTATTGGTTTTAAAGGTATTAATTAATTTGTTTAGCAGTTAAAATGGATTATTCTCTCTTTTACTAGTATACTCTCAAATTTGTTTTAAATCTTCTGATAGAGGCAAATTTTGAGAAAAATAAAATGGATTAAATTAGTAGTATGTGTTTTTTTTATAATATAGTTATCATTCTTTAAAGCCTTAAAACTACGTCACTTTGGGGAATTTATATAAATGATCCTTAGTTGGATGAAGACAAAAAAAGAGCTCAGCTTCATTTTTCTTCTTCCTCTACTTACTCTATTCGGTGGCAAGTTAGCAGGAGGAGACAATAGTAGTTTAGTTACTCTACTCAGGAAAGCTAGCTACTATTGGGCTATTTGGCATGCCTTAGGCTACTAAACCTCAGTTATTGTGTAGATGGTAGCAATAACTAAAGCTTGGTCAACTACTCTGCCTTGGAGACCCAAATCAACTAATCACTCACCAATGCTTACCATTACAAGATTTAATGGTCAGACTTCCATGGCTGCATGTTGGTGATGAGCTATAGCTCATTAATCATGTTAGTAGTAGTTGCCTTGAAGTTGCCCTGTTTCAGCCATCCTCCATAGCCAGCATGCGCTCCCTAACATAAAGTTTGAATTGATTAATTTCCTAACTAAATTAGGAATTGGATAAGTTAAATTGTTTTTCTTAGTCGCAGAATTTATAGATTTATATAGTTAGTAGTTTAGTGGTGATCGAGCACCCTAAGTGTTAATTGATGAAATTTCTTAAATATTTTTTAGAAAAGGCTATTATTGAAGGTTTTAGAAAAAATTCTGAGCAAAATTTGCATTAATTATTGCTTCTTTTCTATAACTCTAGTATGAGTTTATTTTTACCTAATATTTTTAGTTTGAATGTAAGTTAGTAAATTTAGTCTTATTGAGTATAAATGTATAAAAAAAACATTTGATTGTTGTATTAATTATTTTAACTACTAGAGTAACTTCAAGGTTTATAGCTTGATTGCTTCTTGGGAAGAACCAATCTACAAAGAAGAGTATATCAAGTGAGTAAATTGCTCACTCCTCATTGTACTTGTATATATAAGTTATTTTAATTTATGTTGTGGCACATTTGGATAAGTGCAAATATGGGGAGATTTAATATGTATGCTAGATTTGCATGTGTAAATTTGTAGTGTTGGGTAGAGAATTATATGTTGAGTATGGAAAGTGAGGTTAGTACTAGAAATTTACTAATGTCTCTAAAGAAATAGCCTATTTCACAAATGAAAAATTAGAAATTTTTTAGGTGTTTAAGAGATTTTGTTCATGAATAACTTGCTCACAAATTCTTGAGATGTAGTGTATATAGTAAGTATAAGTTGATCAAACTCTTTTGTATTAGGAAACTTACATGGTGTATTGCTCCATAAGTTATTGTTATCATCTCTTGGTGTTAATAATGGACGAATAAAGTGGTGAACATTAATGATAATTAATCTAAATTGGTTGCTATTAAAGGATTTGCAATTTGATTTTGTTAGACGAATGCCAAGTTGAACCCTTAAGAGAAACTTTTCCTCAGGTTTAATCTTGATAATGACTTAGTAAACTCTAATGATTATTTGGGTTTTATTATGAGTATGCTAAGTTGTTATGTAGATTAGTTCATTCCTTATACTATCTTATAACTTACATCAGTAAGGTTAATTTAGCCCTTAGTAGAACCATGTTAGTAGAGAAATATGTGATTGGAATTTTAAGTAAGTGCAATTCATTAAGTTAGTAAGTAAGGCTATACCTCAAGCCTTCATCCTTTAATACATTGGTTTTGTGTAATGCATAACCAATTAGTATCGATTAGAAATTGTTATTGCTAGTTGATAGGGATTGGATTGTTTGGATGTTGGGATCCTTTAAGTGAATTGGTTAAATACTTGAAAAGAGGATTGTTAAAGGAGTGTATGTGATATGTGGCTTGAAAATTGGGAAATAAGTACATGTTAGAGAAATTGAATTAAAAGTTCATCTTTCCCTATCAATATTGAATGTGTTACTAGTTATATGACTTTGAGTTGATATAAGTTAGGTGATTGTTCTTATTGGAAATTGTAATAACTAGTAATGTTAATTAGTTTTGATTGAATATTATATTTACTTCATTTGAATTTTTCACATTGAGTTGAAATGTTCATTTGAACAAGTACAAATCAGTGGTGTTTGTATATTGTTTGAATTGTCTTTTAAAATATGAAATTGTATGTGATTTGATTGATTAGTAAATGGATTGGTTTCATTGCTTGGAGAAAGATGTAAATCCTTGATAGGTTTTTTCAAGCAACCTACAATGAAAATTACAATTGCATAACTATGGTCATTTATATGATGGAGAGATAAGGTGATATGAAGAGGAATGAAATTGAAAATGCTTTAAAATAGTAAGTTACTTGCAGATCACTTTTTTGGATCCACAAAGGAATGGCTTGAAAAGGTTAATGATGCTTCTTGTATACCAATTGCAGTGGTTTTATGTTGATTGTTAGTATAATTATCCCTTTTTTTTAATTTAAATATTCCTTGTGGATGTGAATTGAAATATATCTATAGGATGTCTTTATTGAGGAAGATTGACCACAAATCATTCTTGCTTGATTAATTAAAATTACAATGATGATAATCTTTTCATATGTGTTATGGGTATTTTCTGGCATCATTCAAAATGGGCTGGCAAAAGTCGAGTAGCAGATAAGTCTAAACAAGAGAGGCCCAGACCCATCCAAAACTAAGATTGCTAAGAGCATTAGGTCACTAGATACAAGCTTGGAATGCATAGCGAGGCCAAAAGTAGTAGCCAAGCTTGATGAGAGGTGAGCCCTGGCTCGTATGTTTAGTAGATCACCTCGTGTGAGCTGGCTTCACCAAACACAAGCTCGACCTCACTAGCCTAAGGTCGGCAGCAACCTCGGGCTAGAAACCCTGGCTCACGAGATAAAACGCCACTTAGCTAGAAGCTCACTAAGATTGATCACAGGACAAGCACATGTCATCTCATATACTCAGCCTACAAGGGCCCACCTATATAAAGCAACTTGCAGAAGCCAAATTATAGGAGTCTATATTATCTTGTACATTTATTGTTTGATGTAATAGAATTATAGCTTGTAAAATTATAATTGTAACCTCCTAACCTCTATAAATAAGAGGAGGGGGATCATTGTAAAGCATTCTAAATTCACATACTATAACCCTGCTAAATTTTCACCAAAGCCATAACATTACCATGGACATAGGGACCAGTGCTACTTGATTTTACCTGAACCATTTTAAAAACCCTTCTTACTCCTATTGTTCTTCCTCTTGATCTCTCAAACATTTTCTTCATTCAACTAATTTGCAGTTTGAGGGTTAAAGAACTCATCAGTTGATTGGGATTTGGGCCAAACCAATTTCACTGTCAACATTTTGGTGCTAGAAGGAAGGCCCTTATCTACATTCGAATTGATCTCTTGTTCAAATGCAATAACCAAAGGAAGAACCACCAAAAGTTTGAACACTCCACTCATCTAGCTAGCAAACACTTCTACTATTGGCACTGCTACTAGTTTGCCCCCCAGAACCTACCGCCAACTTACTAGTGCTCCTAGAACCAATGAAGCACAAACATCTCACCAACCCCTACAAACATTTGAGAGCATGGTAAAGGAGTTAGCTGAGGCAGTTAAAGTGCTAGTACATGCACAAACTCTGAGTGCACAAAAGCAAGAAGAGATCATTGCCTAGCTCCAACAATTATGTAAGGAAGCCTAAAAGGAAAAATCAACTAGACAAGTGTATCGACACTCTGACTCGACTCACTCTACCAATTAGCAAGCAAAGTCAGGAGCTCGCTAAACTCACAAGAATCATGATAGTCAATGGTATGGGGGCTTGTACTGAGCTGAGAGCTTGAACTAGACCAATCAAGGACATACCTCAGGTTGCTACTCTCGTGATCAAGGTGGAAAAAAGAGCCAACAATCTTCCAGTCAGCAACCTAGAAGACAAGACCCAATGATGATAGAAGTACTTCAAAAGCTAAAATAGCTAGAGGAATGCCCTTGAACCCAAAATAATCAAGTTGGCTATAAGAAAAGCTCCCCATTCTTTGTGGAGATCAAAATGCAGCCCTTCCCTTGCAAGCTTAAAGTTCCCATGATTCCACTATATGATGGGAATAGTGACTCGTGTGACCATCTGGACACATTTAATGTCTAGATGAATATCCAATGAATATCCAGACAATCGATCCTTTGATTAAATGTCACATTTTCCTAGCCATATTAAGAGGCATACCTCGAGCATGGTTCAAAAGTCGCCCGACTCGCAGGGTCAATGGCTGGGAAGAATGTCGAAGGAAATTCATCAATCAATACAGAGCGTTGAAGAAGTAGCTCACACCACCTTGCCATTTCACAATGATCTTTTAGTATAAGCATGAATCATTAAAGGATTACATAGTCAATTTTAGGCATGAGGCCAATGCCATGGAGAATCCCTTAGAGGAGAATATCTTGATAGTGATCTCAGTAGGACTCTACAAAGATGGAAAGTTGTACAAAAGCTTATACAAGTCCCTAGTGCAAGATCTCACTAAATTCTATGAGTGAATTGCCAAGCAAATTAGATAGGAAGAAACCTTTAGCCCAAAAAACTCCAATCAGGTCCACAATGACAAAAATAAGAGCAGAGGCTATGATGAAAGGACTAATTCTAGTCTCTAACTCACTAAGAAGGCAAGGTCTTAGGAACCTTGACATCAAAGTTGCCATGAAAGCTACAACATCTTATCTGATACCCAAGATAGGATCTTCACAATAGAAAGGGGTAGGGAAGACTTTGGGAAACCTAAGCCCATGAGGGCTCTCAACAAGTTCAGAGACATGAGCAGATTTTGTGTTTACTACAACGAGGTTAGGCATAACACCTCAGAATGTTGGGCATTAAGAGATACTATAGAAGACCTTATCAAAAAAGGTTGCTTGCAAGACTATGTAGTCCAACCCTCTGGATAGCAAGCTCAATGGCCCCAGCAAATTTTTGATCAAGAGCAGGGTCCCTTGGTTAGGACCATATTTTAATGATGTAATGTTGTTTGGAAGTTAATGAAAATGTCTCAAATCTTTGTCTCACAATCTTCAGCAAAATGTCGTTTGTGAAAGAAAGTTACTGTAGTGACAATGTCAAAATCATTTCTAGCTTTATAGCTGAGGCACCTTGAGTGCTAACTTCATCTTTAGTAGAAGCTATGAGCTCGCTAAGGTATGGAGGCACTAAAATAAACTCTATTACTTGCTTGAGCAATAAGATTGTCGTCTCATTGAGTGATGAGATTGTTGTTTCGTTGAGCAATGAGATTGTTGCTTCACTGAGCAGCGAGATTGTTGTGAGACTGAGCAATGAGATTGCTAGCAAGGTTAAATTCACACCATTCACTGAGCAACGAGATTGCTATGAAACTAAGCAATAAGATTGCTGTGGTGCGTTATGCAAGATACAACTCTCATAGGACATAATGTTCATAGCTTTCATACGACCTAATGTTTATAGCTCTCATTTAACCTAATACTCACAACTCTCATGTGACCTAATACTAGTAACTCTCATGTGACCTATTACTTGCAGCTCGCAAACGGCATATTACCAGGTGTAGCTTTCATGTGGCCTGCCCAAATATTTCCTATTATCGACTGAGGCACTCAAATACTAAGATTTATTATTGATTGAAAAATATGACTGATTGATCATCTAAACATTTTATTCAGCTATGATTTGCAGGAAATTACATTATCATCTATGATATATAGAATACTCAACATAACATTCAAGATTAACAAAGAAAGCTCATTCATTAAAATCCTCACTCAACAAGGTAAATTTACATCAAAAGGAGTCAAAATACAAGTTAGCAAGACCAAGGTTGTCATAGTCTAAAAAGAAGGCTGGCTTTCAAAAGACAAACTCCTACTGGCTGGGAGAACGACAAGCACACTAGCTTCTCAATCTCCTTCTTGTCATCCTCTTGAAGGCTTTTTTCCAACTCACTTATCCCTCTAAGATTGGAAAGCAGAGGAGCATAAATGGAAAGGTTGAACCCCATGGAATAACCATAGGGATATGCGTAAGATCTCCCAGTATACAACAAGCCATACACGCCTTAGCAAAAAAACCAAACCATTAGAAGTATGGGGGGCTCAACTAAAGCATCCATCGAACCATTGCATGAAGAAGCAAAAGGAACCTTTCAAACCTTGTATAGACTAGTCTGGGTTCACCGAAGAAGTCCAGAAGATTTTTAGCTATTCTTTATCCAATGTCTTGGAAGAAAACAAGACTGACATGCCAATGGCTATGAAGCATGTACACTAAGAAGTATGGCCTAGAGTAGATGAAACAATATGCTAATCACCAAAACTTTGACTGTATAGCAATCCACAAATAAAGACTATGCCAACAAATTACAACTCCTGGTTTGCAAGGTGAACTGAGAGTTAGGGGGCTTATGTTATGGGTATTTTCAAGCACCATTCAAAATAGGCTGGCAAAAGCCTAGTAGTAGATAAGTCCAAACAAGAAAGGCCCAAACATGTCAAAAACTAAGATCACCAAGAGCATTAGATCACCAGATACAAGCTTGGAATGCACAACGAGGCCAAAAGCAGTAGCCCAGCTTGCTGAGAGGCAAGTCTCAGCTCGCATGTTCAATAGATCACCTCGTGTGAGCTCGTTTCACCAAACGCAAGCTTGACCTTGCTAGCCTAAGATCGGTAGTGACCCTAGCCCAAAAACCCTAGCTTACAAGATGAAACGCCACTTAGCTAAAAGCTTGCTGAAATTGAGCATAGGACAAGCATATGTCATCTCACAGCTTAGCCTACAGGGGCCCACCCATAGATAGCAACCTATAAAAGCCATATTGTAGGAGTCTATATTGTCTTGTACATTTATTATTTGATGTAACAGAGTTACAGCTTGTAAAATTACAATTATAACCTCCCAACCTCTATAAATAAGAGGAGGGAGATCATTATAAAGCATTCTAAATTCACATACTATAACTTTTCTAAATTTTCACCAGAGCAATAACATTACTATGGATGTAGGGACCAGTGTTACCTAGTTTTAATTGAATCACATTAAAAACCCTTCTTGCTCCTACTATTCTTCTTCTTGATCTCTCAAACATTTTCTTCATCCAACCAGTTTGTGGTTTGAAAGTTAAAGAACTACATCGATTGACTGGGATTTAGGCCAAACCAAATTTTACTATCAACAATATGCTTGGTACTTATCTAGAAACCTAATTACTGTTGACTGGAACTTGCCAAAATGGTAGTTCTTTGTCCATTTGTATCCAATGACTAATAAGTATGTATATCTAAACTAGTAGTTTGATTATGAACAAAATTTTCATGTTAGTCAATGAGCTTATGACAATATAAGTTCATAACTAATTCCTCCCTTTGCTTTTCTAAAATTGTTAAGTGAAGCAAGAATTATTTGATAGTATGGTAAGTAAGAAATAAGTAAGAGGGCTCCTAAAGGCATGCATATTAGGTTACAAGTACTATTTGGTAATTGTAAATTACACAAATAAACCAACTAATCATAAGTTCATGATGATTAAATTTTAAATTATTGCATATTATTAAAATTGTATGATGATAAATATAATATTGGTATAATTGTTCATTAATTGTAGACTATATGTAGAGTAAGCGATTTACATACTGGGTTTTAATGAAATTTACTGTATTTTCCTAAAAAAATATTTTAGTTTAAAGATTACTGGATATCATGAAAATCACAAAATAGTGACTGAGGACATAACACTGGGTTAAACAATTGGCAATTGTGTTGTCTATATATGTATGTGTAAAGACAATTTTGGATTTATTGTAATTATGTTATGTCCAATAAATATGTGAGAACCTTTGAATTGTTTTATTGGATGTTGAAAGGGCATGTCACCCTGGAAACATCTAACAAATAGAGGAAACTCTATCAAAATTTTTGGTAAAATGTCTTTGAAAAGTTTGTATAAAACATTTGAAATTTGGAGAAAAATCTATTATGTCATTCTTAAATTTAGAATATGAGTTTTGTTCTTTGTGTTTTAATTGTGTTGAGTAAATTCACAGTATTAAAAAAGCTTGTCGGAAGTTATCATCGAGTGATTATCTACGTCAATAACATTCCCAGAATTGGGGCATGACAAGTTGGTATTAGAGCATGGTCTAGGGTCTATCTAGGTGCATGAGTCTACAACTATCAACATGGGATAACCATATCAAGTTCATGTTAGCGTGCTCATGAATACAAAGAATGAATTAGCAAGATGTGTCCTAGATCTTCATGATCTTTGAGCTCTATGTTAATGAGTTTTGAGCTACAAGTTAATAAATATCTTCTTTGTCTAAGATTAGCTCATAATCTTATCTATCTTATAAATTTTGCATTGTGTTATCCAACCAATCTTAGATTAATATCAAACTGATAACAAGACCCATTTGATCCATATTGCTTATACTACAGAAACATGTGATTTGGGGAAAATGCTTTATATGAATGTTTCCTAGTGTCTGGCTGATGTTATTACAATGTGACACAAACAGATTTTGAGCTCTTGTGTAGATTGGCTATGATAATGTAGTGGGGTTATTTCATATGTATGTAACTACATGTGCAATCATGATCATGATTGTGAGTTTAGAGTCTAAAATTTGAGTAGAATCACGATTAGAATCATGAGTTTCAAATTGAAGGCCTCAATTCAACTCAAGAAAAATTAATTTAGAATATGAGTTTGCTCACCTGAAACTGCAAACCTTTGACAAGTCCAGAACTGCACGCGATTAGAATAAAAAATAGAGTTATGAAAAGCCAATTCGAATTGTACAAAACTAGTAAAAATCTTGATTTGAATCACAAAGCATGAATGTTGCCCTGTTCCTATGAGGATGATCGTGAAAATAGTGTAAAGAAGGTCGAGTCGAATTACGGGTCTTGAAGAACAATAATTGTACAAATATATAGACTTATTTAAATGAAAGTCATGATATTCATCCAAAAAGATAGCAATGATTGTTGCATATTTATCAAATATATGTATGCTTATGTAGGCTGTAGTTATTGTAAGGGTAATTCATTCTTGCTAAGATAGTGGTTTCTTAGTTGACTGTAATGCTATTGGATTAGTGGTATATAATTCGAAAAACTAGATTGTGCCATTTGATGTAAGCTGTATATTAGTTTTGAGATTATAGGTGTCTATATTGCATGCTATAGTATATAACTAGTAGTTGAGTGACCCAAACATGTTTGATTGATGCATGATTATTGACTAAGTGAACACCATGTAAATTATACTTTGGATGTAGGCTTTAGTGAATAAATTTGAATGACAATGTAAAGTTGGGACTAATTTAATGCATTGTTAGTTAGAAGGAAGTGTTTCTATAGTGGCTAAAGTTAGCTAGAATCTTGATTTCCACTATCTCTAGAGTTTCAACTATTTGTTTCTTTTCTTGCCCCAATTGGAATCTTAAGTTTTAGCTTAATTACCCATTCATCAATCGTAATTACACAAGAATAAAATTTAATGATGGTTAGCCTTATATTTTTTTAAGGAAGAAAGAAAATATACCTTATACTAATCTTTTGTTTTGTAGATAGAAAGTCAAGGTGCTTAGTTTTTATGGAACTACTTTTGATAATAAATGTCCCATTTCCTCTTGTAAGTGTTTAAATGAGTAGGTCATAAGTGCGGTGTTAGCTTTATGTTAAATCGGTGATTAATAAGCATAATTTGGGCCACATGGCCTAAACATAAGCATAGACCAGACACCACCACTTGTTCGCAACCACTAAGTCAACATACACCCTTAAACTATAAGTGCAACATTTTATATATCATCATATATATTGAATTAAATTTTACCTAGATTGTGTGATATGGCACTATTTACTGATTCCCTTTAGTTGGGAGGAATATACAGTAATAAGATTCGAGGATGGATCCTTGTAAAAGGAAGATTTTGTAATCCCCAAATTTTTATTGTACACTTGTTATAAGGCTTTCTTTAAAGGGATTAAACATTTGAACACAAGAAGTTTGGGAATCTAGTAAAAAGTTCATACTAATTCTTTATATTCGTTTTTTTTAATTATGAAAGTGTTATTGGTTTTAAAGGTATTAATTGATTTATTTAGTAGCTAAAATGGATTATTATCTATTTCATTAGTATACACTTAAATTTGTGTTAATTCTTTTGACAAAGGAAAATTTTTAGAAAAATAAAATGCATTAAATCAATATTATGTGTTTTTTTTAAGAACTTAGTTATCATTCTTTTAAGCCCCAAAACTATGTCATTTTGGGGGAATTTATTTAAATGATACTTAGCTGACCATGGACCAAAAAAGAGCTCAGCTTTATTTTTCTTCTTCCTCTACTTACTCTATTTGAGAATGAGTTAGCAAGAGGAGACAACAGCAATTTGATTGCTCTGCTAGGGATGGCCAACTGCTGTTGGATTGTCTTGCATGCCTTCCTCTATGTGGCATTGTCCCAAGCTATCTAACCTCAATTGCTGTGTACATGGCAGTAATAGCTAAAGCTTGGCCAACTACTCTACCTCGGACACCCAGATTAGCTAAGCACCCACTAATGTTTACCACTTCACATTTTAACTGTCAAACTTCCTTGGCTACTTGTTAGTGGTGAACTGCATCTTACCAGCCATAGTAACAGTAGCAGCCCCGAAACTACCTTGTTTCAACTGTCCTCCAAAACTAGCATGCACTCCCTAACATAAAGTTTGAATTGATTAATTTCCTAACTAAATTGGGAGTTAGGTAAGTTAAATTATTTTTCTTAGATGCAGAATTTGTAGATTTATGTAGCTCGTTGTTTGGTGGTGACCAGAAACCCTAAGCATTAATTGATGAAATTTCTTAAACATTGTTTAGAAAAGGTTGTTAATGAAGGTTTAAAAAAAATTTGAGCAAAAATTGCATTAAATTTTGCTTCTTTTGTACAACCCTAGTATGAATTTCTTTTTCCCCACTTTTTTTAGTTTGAATGTAAGTTGGTAAATTTGGTCTTAGTGAGGACAAATTTATTAAAAAAAAAACATTTGATTATTGTGTTGATTATTTTAGCTGCTAGAGCAACTTTAAGGTTTATAGCTTAACTACTCTTTGGGAAGAATTAATCTCCAAAGAAGAGTATATCAAGTGAGTAAATTGCTCACTCCTTATTGCACTTGTATATAAGTTATTTTAATTTATGTTGTGGCATATTTAGATAAGTGCAAATATGGGGAGATTGAATATGTATGCTAGATGTGTGTGTGTGTATATTTATAGCATTGAATATAGAATTATATCCTGAGTATGGAAATTGAGGTTTGTACTAGAAATTTACTAATTTCTCTAAAGAAAAAACCTATTTCACAAATGATAAATTAGAAATTTGTTAGGTGCTTAATAGATTTTGTTTATGATATGGCTTGCTCACAAATTCTTGAGTTACAGTGTGTGTAGTAAGTATAAGTTGATCAAACTCTTTTGTATTAGGAAACTTATGTGATGTATTGCTCTATAAGTTGTTGTTATCTTCTCTTGATGTTAATAGTGGATGAATAAAGTGGTGAACATTAATGATAATTAATATAAATTGGTTGCTATTAAAGATATACAATTTGATTTTGTTAGATGAAAGCCATGTTGAACACTCAAGAGAAACTTTTCCCTAGGTTTAATCTTGATAGTGACTTAGTAACCTCTTACAATTACTTAGGTTTTGTTATGAGTATGTTGAGTTGATATGTTAATTAGTTCATTCCTTATACCATCTTATAACTTAATTTAGTAGCCTTTAGTAGAATTCTATTAGTGGATGTTAGCCTAGATTATTCTAAGCTACATATTTTCCTTAATTTTAATGTTAAAAAATAATTTTTATTTAACAATTTGTTTCAGTGTTTTTGATTTACTTTGTAGGTTCAAAGATATTTGATTCAAGATTGATGAGATTCAAGTTTAGTTTTTAGGACTTATTTTGTTTTAATAAGATCTTTTGTAAATAAGCTCAGATAATATTTGATCCAAATATTTTTAATTAAACAATGAGGTAGAGAACTTGTTTGAAGAAAACAATTCTTTTAGAAAATAATTTTTTACATCATACTTCGATGTGACATTGATGCATTAAAGAACATTTGAAAAACTCACGTTTGAATCGAAGTCACTTTGAGGTGTGAAAGAAATTCTTTTTACTGAAGGTTAAGAAATATGGTTACTTCGATGCTGTAATCGATGCGAAAACTGTGTTTAGCAGACTTTACATTGATTACACTTTAATGCATTAGTGAATAACAGATAGTAATGGATGCTACTTCGATTCAGCAACTGAAATTTAGTTTTTTCTATTATAGACGGTTATAATAGTTATTCAAGTCCAATTGCCTTTCCTATATAAACATTTTTACAGGATCTTTCTTCACAATTCAATACGAAAATATTTGACAAAAAGCTGAATATGATTTTCTCTCTACTTCATCACTTCTTTTGAGTTAATTGGATTAAAGATTTCTTGTGGTTATTATAGTTTGTTTGAGATATTTATCTCAAACTCTGGTATTGTAATTTCTATACTTCCCTTATTTCGATTTCATTTATTTGAGATTTCTAGGTGTTAGAAATCTATCTAGGTTTAGAAAAGCTTGTGTAAATTCTTCTAGGTTAGCAAGATACCTGTTAAATTCTTATGTGTTTGTTGTAAAGACTGGCATTTTAAGAGCCTGTCCATCCTGATAAGTTTTTATTTCTAATTCAGAGGTCTTTCGGTTGAAAAAGATCAAGTGGAGTAGACTTGAATTGCAGTTTTAATTCAAGTTGAACCACTTTAAAAACTTCTGTCTTCATTTTCCTTCTTTACTTGCATTTTTAATTGCTCTTGCTATCAATTGTTAATTACTACTATCTTTACATATACTGATTATCAATTCTCTACATATCTCATTAAAATAAAGATTTGTGATACTAGTGTATATAATTTTCCAACGAGAAAAGGGTCAGATTTGATTAATTTTGCAATTTTAATTTTTCTATACTGGAACTGACAATAGAGAAATATGTGATTGCAATTTTAAGTAAGTGCAATTTGTAAAGTTAGTAAGGCTATACTTTAGGCCTTCATCCTTTGATACATTATTTTTGTGTAATGCATAACCAATCAGTATTGATTAGAAATTATTATTGCTAGTTGATGGGGATGGGATTATTTAGATGTTCGGATTCTTTAAGTGAATTAGTTAAATATTGGAAAAGAGGATTTTTAAAGAAGTGTATATGATATGTGGCTTGAAAATTGGGAAATGAGTAAATATTAGAGAAATTGAAAGTTCATCTTTCCCTATGAATGTTGAATGTATTACTGGTTCTATAACTTTAAGCTGATATAAGTTTGGTGAATGTTCTTATTGGAAATTATAATAACTAGTAATGTTAATTAGTTTTGATTGAAAATTATATATCCTACACTAGAATTTTTCATATTGAGTTGAAATGTTCATTTGAACATGTACGAATGAGTGGTATTTGTACATGTGTTTGTTTGGAGTGTCTTTTGAAATATGACATTGTGTGTGATTTGATTGATTAGTAAATGGAGTGGTATCATTGCTTGAATGCATGTGATTTGAAAGAAGCGGATCCTTGATAGGTTTCTTCTAGCAACCTAGAATGAAAAATTGTAATTGCATAATTGACCATTAATATAATGGAGAGATAAGAGGAGGTTAATATGATAGAGAGATCAAGTGATATGAAGAGGAATGAAATTTGAAATGCTTCAAATTGGTAAGTTACTTGAAGATCATTATCTTGTATCCATAAAGGAATGGCTTGAAAAGGCTAATGATGCTTCTTGTATACCCATTATAGTGGTTTTGTGTTGATTGCTAGTGTAATTATCCCTTGTTTTTTTTTTTTTTTACTTAAACATTCCTTGTGGATGTGAATTGAAATAAATTTATAGGATGCCTTTATTGATGAAGATTGACCGCAAATCATTCTTATTGAATGATTAAAATTGCAAGTGTGATAATCTTTTCATGTGCTTGGTACCTATTGACGGTGAAATCTGGTTCATATGGATGACCCAAACTTCAGTCAGCAAGGAGGAGTTCTGGGATCCAATGCTGCCTTTGAAGTGTGGAAGAGAAAAGA
>JANHAO010000209.1:0-47254 GCA_026873985.1 Saraca asoca
CTTCAAGGGTTCAACTTTTTTATTTTCAAAGGCAAGGTAAGAAGCATACTCATTTTGTGACATGAAGAATGATTCTTCTTCATCTGATTAGGTAGGTCTCACTGGGGATTTATCCTTGCACTTTGTTGGAATCTTGATTCGCTTTGCCATTTCTGATTTGATTATTGGTATGAGTAGTTTTCAATGCTTAGGGTTTTGGGTTAGATTTGGGATTTTTTGATTTTGAAAGGATTTTAAGAAACTAATTAGTTAGAGTGATGGAGAATGGTGTTTTTGGTATTTCTGTTGAAAAAATTTTGCAGAAATCTATTTGGAAATGAGGATTTTAGAGATTTTAAAAAGGGAATGCCGAAAGAAACTAGAAAGGAGGAGCTGAAGTTACTGTAGCAAATAGGTTAGACTTTGATGTTAGTATTTATAGTATAATGCCATGAATCGATGTATGCATCGAAGCATAGGGCTAGAAGTTACTAATGCATTGATTATGGTTTAAATTTGTTCATTGGATATTCATATGTGCATCGATTAGGACATCGATGTGTATATGAGTGTTGTTATTTGCATCAATTGTGTAAATGATTTATCCAATAATTTATAAAAATTTGGAAAATTTTTAGCCTTCCTAAAAGTTTGAAAACTAGGTTGAATCGAAGTATACATCGATGCTTAACATAAAAATTAACAAGTACGTCAATTGTGACATCGATTAAAAGTTCATATTGTAAAACCTAGATTAATGACATCGATTGGAGTGTTCATAATTTCAGTTTTTCTAAGATATTTTCCTAAGGTATCTTAAATCACTTGATGTTTCAAGTTCTTTTCATATACTTGCAAAACAAATTCAGCAGTATCTCTGAAGCTTAAGTCAATATTTGCAAAACACAAATCAAACAAATGAATTAAGCAAATTTACAAAAAAAAAAATTAAGGGGAGTTTATCTTCCAGCTTTTATTTCATATCATGAGTTGCTTTCTCTTCTTTCACATATACCTGTAAAATTGAAATCAAATAGACTTAGCTGGTACCCAGTAGGATTTGGGTCTAAACTCATTAGTAGACAAAGTATAAACTTTCTTAATAGTAGACATTTTTGGCAACCATACTAATTTTTCATTTGGCTTTAAAACATATGTACCATTCCTGAATGGGAAATCTCTGATATGGTGTCCTTTATGATTACAGTAATAGCAAATAATATAGGCAAGGTTCCATTTTTTTGATCTTCTAAAATGTTGTTGCCTTTAACCTAAACCATTTTTATTTTTGACATTTTTCTGGTTTTCAAGCATGTTGTTCAATTTCTTATTACTATCAACAAAACTATATAGTATATTATTCAATTTCTCTATTTCTATCTTGTAAGAATCATAGTGCTCACATGTTTTGTTTTCACTGACTAACTTTTCAACTAGGAGATTCAAGTTAGTATTTTCTTTTTCAAGTCTCTCTACCTTTTTTATCATATTTTCATTTTGACTTTTCAATTTATTTGTTTTCTTATTAGTTTTAGTGAGAGCTTCATAAATTTCTTCATATAAATCATTAGAGTCATCATCATTTATTTGATCACTTGAATTACTAGTAGAATCAGTAAATAAGAATTGCAATAAGAAAAAGGATACTGCAAAACCTGTAGATTTTCATCATGTTTGGCCATCAAACAATGTTCCTCTTTTTCTTTGTGTTCAGCTTCACTTTTGCATCTATAAGCAACTTCAAGTGTATCCAGAATTTTTTTACCTGTCTTACATTTTGAAATTCTTGAAAATTCATTAGCAGGCAACGTACTGACAATAATCCATTTTAGTTTATAAGCAAGAAAGTGTTTTCTTTCCTCTTCATCAGTCCATAATAGTTTAGATTTTTGTTCAAAAATTCCATTGACACATATCATAGGATATTCATAACTTGATTCTAAAATTTCTAACATTTTAATATCTAGAGCCTCAATAAAAATCTTAATTTTAAATTTCCAAAAATCAAAGTTTTTAGAGTCAAAAGGAGGTGGATTATTCAAAGATGGACAATCAGAGAAAATAGCTAAGTTTGAATCCATAAATTATCAAACAAAGGTGTATTAAGACCCAAAGCTCTAATACAAACTGTTATTCCCTAAAAAAAGAAGAAAAATAAATCACAAAAAACCAAATGGATCTTACCCTTTTCCCGTTGGGGAATTTGTATACACCTTTATATTTGGATTCAATAATAAAGTAGTAGAAAGATTTATATCCAATAGAATAATAAAGATTTAAAACACAGATTTTTAAAGTGGTTCAACTTGAATTGGAACCACAATTTAAGTCTACTCCACTTGATCTTTCAAAACTGAAAGACCTTTTCAATTAAAAGTAAAAAACTATCAGGATTTACCAGACTTCTTGAATGCTAGTTTACAACAAACACACAAGAATTTACACAGGTTTCTTACTAACCTAGAAGAATTACAATAGGCTCTTTTAAACCTAAATGAAAACACAAGATTTATGATAGGTTCTTGCTAACCTATACAAGATTTCTAAATCCCTAGAAATCTTAAAACAAAGAAATAGAAATAAGAAAGAAGTAGGAAATACAATACCACTGTTTGAGATGAAGATCTCAAACTATCTAAGATGAAATCGATTGGTCTTAATCCAAAAGCTTGATAGAATTTTAGAAATTTGATGAGGTAGAGAGAAAAACATGTTTAGCTCTTTCTCAAAATGATTTCACACTTAAATGTATGAAGAAAAATGGTGAAAGATCATTTAAATAGTGAAAGTAGTTAAGCTATTGTAACTACTATAATTATTTGTAATAAAATAACTAACTTTCAATTGTTGAATCGATTGCTGCATCGATTACAAGTGGTTACAACTAATTAATTGCTATGGTAATTGAAGTATAATATGTTATATATAACTTTTACATTGATTACTACATTGAAGTAGCTATTTTTCTTAACCTTTGGTTCAAAAATGTTTTTGGAAATTGTTCTTTAACAAATCGGTGTGAACATCGATGTATATAGATTTAAAGACATAAATCGATGTATGAAGTGAAAAATAGTTTTATAAAATTTTGTTCTCTTCAAATGATTTTTCTACCTCATTGTTTAGTTAAAATATTTGGATCAAAAATTAATTGAATTCATTTATAAGAGATCCTATTGAAATAAAAGTAAATCCTAAGACTAATCTTGAATCTCTTGAATTATAATTGCATACTTTTGAAACCTGTAAAACAAATTAAAATAAATAGTAAAGTATAATATCAAATAATGAAAAATATATTAAAATTATTTTTCAACATTAAAACTAAGAAATGTGTATGGTTAGGATAACCTAGGCTAACAATCTCATGAGCTAAGCTAATAAGACTAACAAAAGGAACTGCCTATCCTAGGTTAGTGAAAATATTCTATGCCAATCTTTCTAATGCTGATGGAAAACTATCTTGTTATGTAATGCATAAACATATGGTTGTTGATTTTGAACTGTTTACTAATGAATTTGGTATGGATAACACACAGCTAAAGCTTACTGCAAGTTCTCTTCCTGATTATAGTAAGGAACTAGCCATTAGAATGTTATTTCCCTACTCCACCCCAAAAATAGAAGTGGGAAACTACTTATAACTGGCTTATCTCCTAAATATAGGATCCTACATTATGCTTCATGCAAAATAATTTTGCCAAGGTTCACCGATTTTACACAAATAGTGTAAGATGAATTATTTTTAATGTGGATTATCAAAAACCAATTGGATTTTAATTTTCCATATTACATTTTGAAATACATGGCTAAATGTTTCAAAAGAATAGACATTGGTTTTTTTCTATATGGCATGATCCTTACTCCTTTCTTTTACCAAATTCAAAATAAAACTTTCTAATGAAATTCTTATAGACCACCAAATGCAACCACAATGATTACTGCATCACATTTACACAAAATGGGTCTAGAAGAAAATGACCAAGGGAAATGGACCAAAAAGAGAACAAAAATTACCCAACAAGTTGGAGAAGCCACAAGCTTAGCTGGGATGTTTAGTGAAGTTGAAGCTAGATTAACTGAAATAATAGGAAGATTGCACAGACACATGTCAGATTAAATGTACAACATATCAGATAATCAAAAAATGTGGTTTGATCTTATGGAAGAAAGAATGTCCCATATGGAAGAAGAAAGCCACAAAAGAGACAATGAAATCAACCAAAGGCTCAAATCACTTGAAATTCAAGTTCAAGAGATCAGATAATGACTACAACAACAAGATAAAGATGCAGAACTTCAAAGAATTGACTCACCTCCTACTGAATAGTTATTTTTGTGTTTGTCTTATTATTTGATATCTATATCCCATAGACACATTCCCCTGTCTTATTACTGTTGTTATTATATTTTTCAGACTACATTATAATATTGTGATGTAATTTCACTTTTGTTGATATTTTCATGGAAGTTATGTTTTTATGGATATTGCATTCAAATTTTATTCTGATATTGTGAATTCTGGATTTTATTTTGGCTCAGGTTGATACTATGTTTTCATTATGGATATTGCTTTGCTAATTTAGATATTATTTTCTAATAATTAAATCCTAATACTGTATTCTACTCTCTTGTATTATATTTTGGTACATATTTCTAATATTATGCATTATAACTTTTTGATGTGCCAAAAGGAGGAGAAATATGGAATTGTCAATAAAATCTCATAAATTTTAGATGTTATTTTCAAACTAAAAATGATTTTTTAATGAGATATTATTTTCAATTAAAAAAGGAGAAAAAATTTCAAAATCAAAGAAAATTTCAAAGAAAATTTTTACTATTTTTGATTAAACTTTAAACCTCATCTAAAATTATTTGTCACCATTAAAAAGTGGGAGATTGTTAGCCTAGGTTACCCTAGCTACATATTTCTTGGTTTTGATATTAAAAAATAATTTTAATCTAAATAATTTATATTACTATCTAACAATATATTTCACTATTTATTTTTATTTTTTTTGTAGGTTTCAAAGTATATATGTGATTCAAAATATCAAAATTAGATCTAGGAATTATTTTATTTTTATAGGATATTTTGTAAGTGAAAACAAATGAAGTTTGATCCAAACAAATATTTTCATAATGAGGTAGATAAAACAAACCAGTTGAAGAAAGCATAAAATCAAATATTTTTCAAACAAAGATTTTTTATAAGTACAGATTTTATAAAAACTATTTTTCACATTACAAATTTATTAACTAATCGATTCATGTTAAAAAATCTACACGAATTGATTCATCAATCGATTCATTAAGAAAAGCTTTTAAAAATTTTTAAACTGAAGGTTAGGATTTTACTCTGAATCAATTTATAAATTAAAAATCAGTTGTTCTATTACAATCAGTTATAGCAATTATAAAACCCCCCAACCACCTTTAGTTTTTCAATAGATTTCATATCTTTCTATCTTCTTCAAGCTTAAAAAATCTAGAGAAAAAGAATTGAATCAGATTTCTTTCTATCTCACAAGATTTCCGAATCAAATCAAGAGATTTTGAATCAAAATTCTGCTGAATTCACATTAGCTATTTGAGAATTTTTCTTTCAAACTTTTTGGTATTGTATTTCTTACTTCACCTTTATCTTTTCTTGTATTTTCTTTTAAGGTTTCTAGGTTGATAGAAATCTCGTATAGGTTAGTAAGAACCTGTTGAAATTCTTGTGTTGATTTTAGGTTTGGAAGATGTGGGTGAAAATCTTCTAAGTTAGCAAGATCTCTATTATAATTCTTCTGTGTAAAACTAGCATTTCAGGAACCTGTTTTTAATCTTGATAATTTTGATAATAAAAGTGATCTTCCGATAGAGGAATGATCTAATGGAGTAGACTTAAATTGTGTTTTCAATCTATGCATTGAATCTTTATTTTTTTGCTTTTGCATTTATATTCTTGCTACATAATTGTTTAATTCTATATTTTACACATTTACTAATTAATTCCCTGCTACTTTTCTTGATACAAAACAATTAAATTGCAATCTTGTCAAATTCAAAAAGTTTACAATAATTAAAGGAGTATACATATTCCCTTAAAGGAATAAGGGCAAGATCCAAAATCTACAATATATCTTTATTTGGGACCTCACACTAAGAAGGTAGTGTTTGTTGAGACAAAAATCTTTTGCTTAATATGGAGGTGAAAGTACCTTATTTGCTTAGGGTATCCCACAAATAAGTGTTTATCACTCTTAAATCCTTATTTATTCGTGATGATTAACTTTACATAAGTAGAACACCCCCAAATCTTCAAGTGTGAAGAATTTGGCTTTTTCCCAAACCATAGCTCATATGGTATCTTATCAATAGACTTTGATTGGACTCAGTTATGGATGTATGCAGCAGAGTTTAAACTATAGCTCTAAAAAGAGATCGACAAGGTTGTAAAGCTTATCATGGACCATACCATGTCAAGCATAATATGATTTCTCCTTTTTGAAACACCATTCATTTATGATGTTACAATTTAATCCATTGTGACAAAATCCTAAATTCCTTTAAATAATCTATGAATTCCTAGCTTAAGTATTCTTTACCTTAATTAGATGTAAGTGTCTTAATACTTTTTCCATTTTGTTTTCTACTTTACCTTTGAATTCTTTGAACTTTTCAAAGGCTTTAGACTTGAATTTCATCAAAGACACGTACCATACCTAGAATAGTCATTAGTAAAGGTGATAAAGTAGGAATATGCATCTCTTGCTAGAGTAGCCATTAGACTACATGCATCACTATATATCACCTCAAGCACTACTTTGGCACATTCACCCTTTCTGGCAAAGGGTTTCTTAATCATTTTCCCAGTGAAACATGATTCACAAGTTTCATATGATTTGTAATCATATGGATCTAAGTATCTATTTTTATGTAATTATATGATTAAAGCTTTATTAATATGACCAAGTCTACAATGTCATGATAGGATGAATTAATGGATTCATTAAACTTTAGTTTCTTATTTTTGATAGTTAAGATCTTTTGTCTTAGTTCTAGAATATACAATCCATTAACAAGTTTACCACTACCATAAAACAAGTTACCATATGAAAAAGAACAATTCTTCTTCTTGAAGGTACAAGCAAATCCTTCTTGGTCTAAATGCAAAAATAATATTCTTAGAAATTGCATGAACATATTAACATATATTTAGTTCTAGAACTAAGCCTATAGGTAATTCTAAAAGGTAGGTTTATATGCAAACAACATAAACATTTTATCCATTCTTGATGCATAAGCCCACTTTTCCTTTTTGTATCTTGCTATTGTTTCTTAGTCTCTGCACATCATGTGCAAATGTGTGAGCCACAATTGGTATCTAATATCTAAGAATTAGCATAATAGTAAGACAAATTTAACTCTTCACCAAGGACATTTTTACATGAAGTAAAAGCTCTTCTAAGCTTATTTTGCTTCATAGTCTCAAGATAAGCTTTACAATTTCACCTCTAATGGCCTTCTACTCTGCAATGATAGCAAATCCCTTTAGGAGTATTCTTTTTAACCTTCTTTTGTACACACCTCATAGGTTTCTTAGCTTTAGCCTTAGAACTCTTTTGGAGCTTTTTCTTTTTTCCTTTCTTGGGCTTAGAAGAGGTACTAACCATTAGTATAGGTTGTTCCTTCTTAAAAGTTGTTTCAATAGTTTTAAGCATATCAAGTCACTTTATAAGAGAGACTTCTATCTTATTCATGAAGAAATTCATGACAAACTACCCATATAATTTAGGAAAGGAATGTAGTAAGATGTTCACTACATTATCATTATTAATCACATTGTTGAGTTAGGCTAATCTCTCTATAGACCCAATCATCTTTAGCACATGAGTTGCAACAAATGATCCCTTGACCATCTTGCAATTGAATAGTTCATGAGATACTTGGTATCTCTCAATTTGAGCATCCCCTTTATATAACTTTGATAAATGTAGAATCATCTCAAAGGGAGTCATATTTTCATGGTACTTTTAAAGTTCAGGAGACATCCATGCTAGCACACATGCTACTTGTTTAGCATCTTCTTGATATTTCTTATGAGTGGCAAAGACAAAACTTGTGTACTCATTCGAACTTAAAATAGAGGAACAAGAGGGTCCTTCTTAAGGATGTATGCTATACTTTAATACTTGAGGATAATATTTAAGTGTCGTAAGCAATCCACGTAATTCGAGCCAGTTAGCTTATTATTACTTACTATGTTCTTAAGGAGGTGGTACTGATGTGCTTAATTGGACATTTGAGATTGGTTTTGTGGTTTATTAAGTTTTTGTACTTAATTGAATTTATATGATAAATTTATACTATTTTAGACTATTTCAAATTTTTGGGCATATTTATAGTTTTATATCTCAATTTTGGGTGATTTTTGTGTTCTTGGAAAGCCAAGAGAAAGAGCTAAAAATGTCATGATGAAGCCCAGTTTAGGTGTTTTGAAGGTGAAATAAAGCCTGAGTGTAATGCTGCAGCCTAGACCTAGTTTCAGTGTTTTCATCCTAAGTGGATCTCCACCCATTATTTTAGTGTATACTCAAGTCCATTGGATAGTTAAGATCCAATCCTACAACTTTCATAAAGGGTTTGAGAGAAAACTACACTTTTTTGATTTAATTACATGACTGTGAACTCAAGTGTTTAAATATGTTACAAGTTGGACTGCTCTGGGAAGCTGTCTTGGTGGTTAGGACATAACTTGAGCTAGAGACTAAATTTTAATGCAAGGTTAAGGCCATTGGAAAGCTATCTAATAGACCTAAATTTTATATGAAGAATGTCATATCCAAATAGGCCTCCTTTCAACCCTAAACTACAGCCCAACTAAGAAGCAATGCATTGAACCTATAAATAGATAGTTAAGCCTCATTTGTAACATCTTTACCTTCATTATCTAGACAGTCTCTAACCTTTGGAGGAGAGGAGCTCAATTAGGATAAAACTCCATTTATAATTAGGTTTTCTCTTTTCCTTTTAATTTTCCTTTTTTTTTGTAATTAATGTGTAGCTGGATTCTTTTCTCAATCTAAGGGAATTTTTGTACCTCTTCTATTCTTGATTGTAAGACTTGATTTAACTGTCAATTTATTCCTATTTTGATTTTATTAATTCTCTATTCTTAAAGCCTATAATTGCTATAGGTGGTTAATTAAAGGACCCATTAATTAATTGTTCGAAGTGGTTAAATGCTAGCTAAACTTTCATAGACAATCTAATTATTTGTGATTGTTTGGTTGTGGGGTAGCAATATGATTTTGATAAGCTATTGGGGTGAGTAAATTCTCCTAGGGAATTAAGGGTAATTAATTGGGTTATTGTTTGGATAATTAAGTTAATTAAACTTAGTATTTTCAGGGCTTAATGCTATTAGTCAATTGGTTAGAGTGTTAGGCTTTAACCTATCTAACAATAAGTGTCAATTAAGTATTGGGCTTGGTTGACTAGTTTAAGGAGAAATTAATAAGGTTTAATTAGGTGTTAGGCTTAATTAATATCTTGGCTAGGTGGCCAAAATAGGATTGAAATGATAACGTTAAGGATTAGTCATTGAATTGGTTGCAAGAGTCCGTTGGATTGAGCTTTCCTAACTTTGTTTTCATTTCACTTTTAGTTTTCCTTTGTTATGCATTTAATTTGTCTATTTAAATTCCCAATCTAGATAGTATCCACCGCCCTTTTATTATATCGTAAGCATATAGACTTCAATCTCTAATCTCTGTGGACATGACTTGTACTCACCCTTATAACTATCTAGCTTAAGTAGTTTAGTATTATTTTTGGCCGATTTCGACAATCATTAGCTACTTATCATTTTAACAACCTTTAATAAGAACAGAGCATATTAATATCTAAGCATGATGTCCAATTTTATATTGAATTTAATAAAATGAACTCCTGCTATTTTCTTCAATTTTAATGACCTTCTATCTTTGAATCAGATCATTACATTGGATGATGATCTTTATGGGTTAAATCCTGATTTAATTTATTTGATCTTAAAAGAGGCAAAAGAAACTAAAGAAATTAGACTAGGTAATCAATTCAACTTGTCAATTACATCTGAATGTAATTCCTAATCATTAGGTTAACAACTCTGTCACTGATTATCTATCACATCAAACATTATTAACAACCATTTATTTATAATGTTTAAAGTGAAATCTAATCAAGCCTAAACATTGTATAATCATGATAGGGGCCATCTAAACTATGCATGTTTACTAATTGGAAACTATCAAACAAGAACATCACTTATTTCTAATAAAAATAATATGATTGATGTAGTATAACGTTGATAAAGGCCAACAAGTTATCATGAAATCGATCTTTAATTATCATTATTTTGATGGATAGCGATTAATCAAGTTCTTAACATGAAACGTAAATTAGTGAGAGATCTTTTAATTAGTTTGGGGCTTAATTATTTAATGGTTTCATGTTTGCCATGCATACATTTACTATTCTATGTCATACATACATCAATTAGCTTGCATCATACATACATCATATTCATATCACAATATGAATCACATACACGCATAACATATATAAGATAATTATGAACTAATTTAAAATTATTTCCCTTGAGCCATAAAAGGGAAAAACTCTATGTGATATGCCTCTTTTCTCCATAAGCCACACACTATCATACTTCGAGCACCTTTGTCTTTAATAACTTCCAAAATGAAATAAAATTTCTTAATTCTATCCTATGTAACTAATTACATCATATATAAGAAACCTTGAATTACATTCAAAGGGAATGAGATGTGAAGAAAATTTTACATTCAGAAGTTGAAAGAAAGACAGGACACACAAGCCCTATTTAATAAAATTCCTAATAATAGAACATACATTCATAAATGCCTTTGGTCCATAATCATCCTTCCATGCATTCAAGTATATACAAAACATATAAAATAAGAAAGCATAAAACATTAACTATTTGATTCAAATTATGGTCATGCATGTTTCAAATAATTTTGATTAACTTTTAATTCATGTAAATTGATTAATTTGATTCTATCATCAAAACATCACGATCAATCTATTTTGAAAATTAATCTTGATCAATTTCAAAATCAATCAACTAGTCAAATCCATCATACTTTCTAAAACTTTGGAATCAAGTAAGTAAACAAAAGGAGAACTTCCAAAACTATTTCTACTTAATTATTATTCATATTCAAATTAGATCCAAAGTTAAGGAAAGTATCCATAATTGCAAAAACATGATTTAGGTAAGTTTTTCTCAAAATTTGTTATGATTGCAATTAATTTCCTAAACTGTATTTGTGTAATTAAGGCATGGGACTAATTGGTTATCATCACAATCAATCAAGGTGGTTGCCGAAAATTCATACAACCATAGTGGCCCAACCAGTGCATGAATCGATAAGCTAGTTCAGCCAGCAAGCTAGGCAATCTAGCTACCATGTTTGGCTAGTACGCTGCTATGGTAGCTAGCCTACATCTTTTTTGGTGTATTTCGTGTCTAAAGTGCAAATACAATCTATATTGGTTTTGAAAAATTTTAAGAAGAAACATTTTGCACTTTGAATGAAAATTTTTTATCATATGGACCCAAATTACAACATGCATATAATCACAATTATTACCATATGTTATGGGCGTTATTTAGACAAGACTAAGTTCAGGACCAAGCGCAGTCGATCAAGGTTAGGACCCAATTCAGAACGTAACTCTGTAAAACAAAGACTCTTGTCATCAATTGAAAGCTGTGAAATCTCGTAATTCATCATGACGAAAGGCACAACCTTGAGGAGAGTTTAAGCCCGCAACGAGTAAGACCGACTGATCACCCTCTGGGAATGACAAACGAAGGCAACCACTCGAAACCCCCTCTCGTTCAGCCTCCCACCTCCTCGCCTGCTCGTTACCAGTGGATGCCCATATGAAGTCTAGTCAGCATTTAGGAATATGTCAACCAATTTGACAGCTCAGGCTTCAAGATGACACATCAGCTCTCCGGAAGTTCGATAATGATTTGCCTAATATTTATTACTTGACAGCACGCATTTAATGTCATAAGCGGCGAATATAATCATTCTACTGATCATAAAATTATATTTGTAACCTCTCCCCTTACTATAAATAGAAAGGGAGGGACCATTATAAAAAAAAAAAAAAAAGAGCAATCCATGTAGAAACTCTGTTGGTAGAAAAAGAGACAATTCCCTGCGAGAAAATCGGACTAAGAGAGCATTTTGTCCGTTGTAAGAAAGGCATACAGCCATTGTAATCAGCTGCCAAAAAGAAAGGGGACCTTGTGATAGTGAATAATAAAAGAGCACCGTGGACGTAGGGGCCAAGAATTGGCTTTAGCCGAACCACGCTAAACTCCTAGTGTCATTGTTCCTTTCCCGTCTTCTCCGACTTTTGTTGCCATTATCTCTCCTTCTTTTTTAACTTGCAGTTAGGGGTGTTAATGGACAAAATCTCGTTGGCCGGATTTCAGTGTCAATATTTTGGCGCTAGAAGGAGGGCCCCTACTACATATTCCCACTGCATTTTCTCATCTTTAATCTCTGAAAAGCCATTTCAGACATGATGGCAAGAAGGAAAACTATCAGGAATACTGAAACTCCAGTTAGCCAACCAGAAGGTCAGATGCAACAACAGGACGCAACTGCCCCCGTAGTAGGCCTCGAAGCCGGCGATATGTAGAATTGACAATAGCACCAAGAGACTCTCGACAAGTGCCAGGAGGCTCTAGAGAATATCATGAAGGAGCTGGCTGACATGGTCAGGATAATGTCTCAAGCACACACCAAGGCGCACCGGGGATGAGGAGGAGTAGTTACCTCTGAGAATGAGCGTCATCATCCGGGAACCCAACATGATCAACAAACCAGGGTTGAACGCCATCAAACCCATTCACTTCGTTCCTCAAACTTATGATTAAGATTTGAAGTCCATCGACTTCAGGAGGATGACGAAGATGAGGAGAACGATATTTAGGAAGAAGAGTCACATCAAAGTGAAAGTTCGGAAGGAACTAATAGCGGCCGAGAAATAGATCACATCTCGACTGATTGTGAACGTGGCCAAAAGTGCAAAACCTCATATCAATATTATCGTTGGAAGCAAGAACGAAAGAATTGAAAAGCTTCTAATCATCGACCAAACCTCTGGGACCAAAAGGTTAAAAAACTACTCCAGAGAATGGAATGACTGGAAAAGAATTCCACCTCCCAAGAAAATCGTGAATCCCACGAGGGGAGAACCCCCCTTTCTCACCGAATCGAGACAGAACCCCTCCCCCGCAGGTTCAAGTTTCCAAACATCCCCTATACAATGGGGACAGTGATCCTCATAATCACTTGGACACTTTCAACATCCAAATGGATCTACAAACTTCCAATCCATTAGTAAAATGTCAAGTTTTCCTAACAACCCTCGGGGAAATACCACTGACATGGTTCAAGAGTCTCCCAGCTCGCAGTTTGAGAAGCTGGGATGAATGTCAAACTAAGTTCCTTGACCAATATAGGGCATTAAAAAGGCAACTCACCCCTTCTTTCCATCTGGCCATGATTTTCCAACGAAGGGATAAGTCGCTCAAGGTTTACATTACGAGGTTCCGACAAGAAGTCAGAAATGTTAACAGCCCATCAGATGAGAGTGTCCTTACTGCAATCCCTATCAGACTTCGAAAAGACGGGAAGCTGTATAAAGACATACATAAATCTCCAGTCAAAAGTTTAGGTGAATTCTACGAGTGGGTTGCGAAGGAGATCCATTGGGAAGAGACTTTCGACCCAAGGAAGCCAAAAAAGAAAGATAAAGCAGACACCCCCAGGGGGAAGAAAAGAAATGGGAACGAGAATGACAAAGGAGGCCGAGAGAATGGTCCGAGAGGTTAAATCACAAAGAAGGTCTAAGCTGAGTCTTACCAACCTTCACATAGCTATGAGACCTATACCGCCTTATCAAACACCCTCGACAGGATCTATGCTATGGAAAGGGGGAATGAAGACTTTGGTCAGCCTAGGCCCATCAAGGCCCCCATCGATAAAAGAAATTGAAACAAATTTTGTGCCTATCATAGCAAGGTCAGGCATAATACATCATATTGTTAGACGCTGAAAGATGCCATCGAAAACCTAATCAAAAGAGGTTGTCTAGGAGAATACGTGGCAGGAGCTTCAGAACAACGACCCCCGCACCCTTAACAATATACATCGTGGCATTATCAGAGCCCTGAGAACGAGTAAGCGCCCTCCGTAAGGATGATATTCACCATTCATGGCGGGTCTCACATCAGCGGCACATCGAGTCGGTCGTGCAATCGTTATTTTTGAGGGGCAGGCCGTGTCCTCCTCGCTAGCCATGTACAAAATGACAGGCCTGCCAAAAAGGTGAAAGCTGTCGCGAATGATATCTTATTCACCGAAGAAGATGCAATGAGAGTGCACTTCCTGCATAATGATGCCATCGTCATACAGGCAAGAATAGCCAATATAGAGGTAAGGAGAATAATGATATATACTAGAAGTTCCATCAATGTAATGTATAAGGCATGCTTTGATCAGATGGGCTGAGGACAAGTCAAATAGATCCATCACCAAAGCCCCTTTATAGATTCATCGGGGACGAGATACTTCCAATAGGGCGAATCAAACTGCCGCTCACCATAGAAGACCCAGACCAACAAGCCACCATCATGTCAGATTTCTTGATTATTGATTGTCCTTCGACATACAACGTGGTATTAGGACGACCTGCCATGAATGATCTTAACATGATAGTATCAACCAAGATGCTTGTCACGAAATTTCCTACCCCAAGCAGAACGGGGTGTGTCCAGGGTGAACAACAAGTAGCCCGTCGTTGCTACGAAAAAGCAGTTAAACTTGGGGTACAAAAAAGAAAAATGGACATGGTCTGTGGTGGATACTCCTACCCGATGAGTGAAAGAGGGGTCACTTACGACCTTAACCCTCGATAAATGAATGCTAAACAGACCACAGGGCCAATGGAAGATCTAGAAGAAGTGCAGATAAGTGAGAAAGACGAGGAGAGGTGCTGAAAGTAGGAAAACGACTGCCACCCAATGTAAAGACACAGTTGGCGGACTTCCTTAGGGCAAACACGGATGTTTTTGCCTGGAACCATGAGGATATGGAAGGCATTGATCCAAAGATAATGTCTCGCCCACTAAATATCGACCATCAAGTTAAGCCAGTCTGCTAGAAAAGAAGGCCAATGACCTTCGAATGCTATGCGGCACTCAAAGAAGAGGTGGACAAACTCCTGGCCAACAAACTCATTAGGGAAGCATGGTATCCCACCTGGGTAGCCAATCCTGTCCTCATCAAGAAAAAGAATGGGAAATGGAGTACCTGTATTGATTTTACAGATCTTAATCGAGCTTGCCCAAAAGATAGCTTCCCTCTACCGATGATGGATCAGCTTGTTAATGTGACCGTGGGACACGAACTCCTTAACTTCATGGATGCCTACTAAGGATATAATTAGATTCTGATGGCCACGTGGGATGAAGAACATACCTTATTTGTCACTGATACAAACTATACTACTATAAAGTGATGCCCTTCGGACTCAAAAATGCCAGGATAACTTACCAGCGATTAGTGAATAAAATGTTCCAAGAGCAAATCAGCAAAACAGTGGAGGTTGATGTAGATGACATGCTTGTAAAGTCTAAGCGACCAGATATTGTATCTACAATGACGTTCTTTATAAAAGAGGATTTTCAACTCCCCTCCTAAGGTGCATTGACGACAAAGACGGCGACACCATTCTAAAAGAAATCCATGCGGGGCATTATGGAAATCATGCTGGGGGGCTATCATTGGCACAGAAAACTCTTCGACAGGGGTTCTACTGGCCATCCATGAAGCAGGATGTGATTAATCTTGTTAAAAAGTGCAACAAGTGCCAGAGATTCACAAAGGTGCCCCAAGTTCCACCAGCTTATTTAAAGCAAATGGTGAGCCCATGGCCATCGCTATTTGGGGAACAGATTTGATAGGGCCACTCCCAAAAGCACAAGGCAACTGTAAATATGTGATCGTGGCCGTGGACTACTTCACAAAGTGGGCTGAGGCAAAGGAGCTCACTAAAATTTCATCTTCTAAGGTTTTGAGCTTTGTCTGGAGTAATATCATCTGTAGGTATGGGGTCCCCCAACAGATCGTCATCGACAACGAAACCCAATTCACAAGCGAACAATTCACCGAGTTTTGTAATAATTTCAGAATTGTTAAGAGTTTCACATCCATGGATCACCCACAGAGTAATGGGCAAGTAGAGGTCGTCAATAAAATCATTAAGAAAATCTTGAAAACCAAATTGGAGGCTAGAAAGGGAGTATAGGCCAATGAGTTACAGACAGTACTATGGGCATATCGGATTACTCCCTGCAGCTCAACAGGAGAAACCCCCTTCTCGATGGTCTATGGATGCGATGCAATGATCCCTGCGGAACTCGAAGTCTCGACATAATGAAGGACTACCTTTGAACCAAGGGAAAATGACTAACTAATCACTACAAGCCTGGACCTTATGGAGGAAGCGAGAGACAAAGCTAGCCTTAAGATCGCTGCACATCAGCAGCGCATCGTGAGATATTACAATCAAAAAGTATGATCCTGAAGTTTTAACCCAGGTGACCTTGTTCTACGTCTTGTCCTGCCAGGAGCACGCAAGCCTAGCGAAGGGACTCTAGGACCAAACTGGGAGGGTCCATACTTGATAAAAAGAGTTATGAGCAATGAAGCTTATCACTTAGTGGATGAAAATGGAAAGGAATTCTCTCGTGCCTGGAATGCCAAGCATCTACGCCGGTATTACCAATGAAAGTTATAAAGGAAATTTTGGTTATATAAAATCTTATATATTTCCCTCTAGACATGATGTAATTTCAAAAAGAATAATGGAACCTAATATGTTGCAAGGTAGCAGTAAATATGAACTCATAAAAATGAAAACAAGAATCATGCGTTTGAATTATTGAAAGTCCGAAATTTCATAAAAGTTGTCATATCCATAAGCTACAGACCAAAAAATAAAAGGGGGGGATAGTTAGGGGTTGAAGGGAGAAATCACTCTAGGGAATCGAAGCTTCGGGAGCATCGTGAATAGAATCGATAGGAGCCTTGGTTGATGGAGCAACAACTTCCTCGCTAGGAACTTCTACCTCAGCACCCTCATCCTCGCCCAGGGGATTAGCTCCGATAGTGTCTCTCTTAAAAGACTCCACAGCTTCCACGGCATCTGGCCCGAAAAATGCAAAATCCAACTTCGGATCTTTTTCCTATAGGGTGAAGAGGAATTCCTTGCAAGTTCGTTGCCTCGACTCCTTAGCAGCAACAGCTACCCTTGAAGACATCTCCGCCTTGGTAAGACGTAACTCTTTCCTCACCTCCTCAAACTCCCTTTCAGCAACTTTAGCCCTATGATCTGAAGACTTCGTTTGCTGTATCGCCTTCTCGGTAGCTCTATTGGCTATCTAAAGATTCTCATTCATCCCATCCATCTCTATCATAGCCTTCCTTAAGTCATTCGAAGCATGCCCGAGCTTTACTTCAGTGGCTTCGCGACGCTCCACCTCGATTACAAGCTTGGCTTCTACCCCTTTTATCTTCTCGTGCCATTCCTAGTTTTTAGCAATGGAAGCTGCAAAATTATCTACAAGCGAGGATTCCTTGTCCTCCAAAAATCGCGCTAGCTCATCAATCTTCAACAACGTCAAGACATTCTACGAGAAAAGAAAAACCTTGAATCAAAAACCACGAAATAGCTATTAAGACTAAAAACGATGACTGGACCTTACCACAAGACCATGACGAGTGGTGTACCCTGCGAGCCTTTCAATGATGCATTCCTTGGCTTCCAAAACCCTGACCTTTTGCTTTGGTCCTAAGATCGTACTCATGTTTTGGACTAGGGTTAGAGCATATTCTTCGTTCATGGAACCAGCTTTGGCCAGGTGAAGGATAAATTTGCCCTCACTGTCACGAGAAGACACTTTCTTCTTCCCCTTATTAACCTTCCATCTTTTAGGAGGAGGACTAGGCGGAATGACAGCCTCGGCTGCGATTGCTTTAAACCTAAGTGATAGGGTCATTTCTCGGGGAGCAGCTTCGGTGGGTGGAAGTAGTACGGTGATATCTGGGTCCGTTTCACCCCCGGTAGTAAGAACTTGGTCGACAGGAGAAAGGGGGATCTCAACCTCGGGAGGTGGAAGGCCTCGCTTCGTAACTCGAGATGGTGGCACCTTCAGGATGAGCTCCATAACATTGTCGTAGTCATCAAAATTGGTAGGTCTGACTTTCGATGCTTGCCAAATCTCGATATCCTCTATGACCTGGACGTTCAAGGGAGGCACGAGTCTATAAAAATAGAGTTAAGAATCATTGAAATGAAAGTCACTCTCAAGATCGCTCGCTGATCAAAAGCCATCTAGAACCTCGAGCACCCTGGCCTCCAAGGTGGGGTTCTTGCCGATCCTAGCTACCAAAAAGAGGGAGAGTAAGTGAAAAAGAGGACATGCTTAAAAAAAAAAAAGAAAGGGGAAAAACCCCCACGCGAGATCACTTTCAACCAACTTACCAGGAGTAAGGACAAAATCAAAGTTCTTGAGATATCGTAACGAGGGGCAGGATGTGTAAAACCAACGATATTTGTAGGGCCCTATGTTGGATTTACCAATAGCGGCCCCCTTTGGCAAAATATCCCTATATGGCATTCTCCAAGTAGTGAGATAATACAACCCATCAGCCGAGCTTGTTCACCTCAAGTCGTAAAGGTAGCATAGTGTTTCAGGAGAAGGTGGTGGTAAGCGATTACCAAGATATACTAAAGCAAGGGAAATTAGTGAGGCATACGAATTAGGGGTCAATTGAAACGGACTGAGCTTCACCCTATTTAAGAAATTAACAATAAAAGGAGGGACTAGAAATCTAAACCCCGCTGTAAAGTGTGGTAGGCTCATAGCGATGAAACCCCTTGGGGGATGTGCGGCATAGTTATCCACTATCGGAACCATGGTGCTACATCCTCTGGGCATCCGATGGGCATGAACAGCAAGTTGAACGTCCCGAAGTCACATCATGGAAGCATAGAATGTGAACATACTCCTCCCATAGAACTCTCTCGCTATAACTCCTGAGCCCCCTAAAAGTTCTTGGCGAGCTACAAAGGTCGTAACCTCTCCTCTCCCGCTAGGTGTCGCATCACCAGCACGTCATGCCATTATCGCATCCAAACTTATCTTAACTTTCTTGTCATCCTCCCCCATTGGATGGCGATGTTGCACATGACTTGCCCTCATCTATAGGCCATGTGCAACCTAAGCCAATCAACTGCCTAAGGCATAATAGGAGAAGGAAGAAATAGAAAAGAAGGTGGTCCTTAGGCTGCACAATCTTGAAAACCAAAGGGCAATGCCTAATGTCCCCGGAAGCAACTGACAAGTCCACCTTATCAAATCAAACGAGCCAAAATCACAAAAGAATAATCTAATAACTGGACCTATCAACTAATAGGTAGAGAAGACCCTCAAGAACCCCATAACAAAGTAAAAACAGAGAGGTGAATGGGGACATAATGCAATTCTCCAAAAGAAGGAAGTCCGATAGGAGTACAGTTGTGCTCCAGGCGAGAAAAGCCCTAGTGACGAGTAAAAGATCAGAGGAAGGCTGATGAGAATAAGCAGTTCTGGAAATAGCAGAATAAGCTAGAAACAAGGGCAATAGGAAACTAAAAATTTTAAATGACTCAATGAGAAGGAGCAAGATAGCTCCCCCTATTTAAAAGAGAAACAACCTGACCATCGAATTGGAAGAGTTGCTGGTTACCCACGATCCAGCGATTAGGGTAGCGCAAAAGACAATAAATGAAGGGTCAGGAAAACGCACAAAAATCTGGAAAACATGATTACCAGACATCATTGGAAAAAGGAAAAGTCACGTGTAAAATACACATAGGGGAGGCGAACCACTCACATGCTGAAGGGTCTGGGGCAGAATGATATCTCGTGTCCAAGTAATGCACAAAAAAGCGTAGAACTTTTGCACAAGCCGCATCCAGGTAATGTGCATGCCCCACACAGAATTCTTGCGTGGACGACCCTGCGTCCAAGTAATGCATGAACATACGTAGAATTCTTGCATAGGTCCAGGGCAAAATGATATCTCGCATCCAAGTAAAGAGTGAAAAACGTAGAATTCTTGCATGAGTTGTGTCCAAGTAATGTGCATGCCCTACACAGAATTCTTGCACGGATGACCCTACGTCCAAGTAATGCATGAACATATGTAGAATTCTTGCACGGGTCCGGGGCAGAATGATATCTCGTGTCCAAGTAATGCGTGAAAAGTGAAGAATTCTTGCGCGAGCTGTGTCCAAGTAATGTGCATGCCCTACACAGAATTCTTGCACGGACGACCCTGCGTCCAAGTAATGCGTGAACATACGTAGAATTCTTGCACAGGCCTGGGGCACAATGATGATCTCACATCCAAGTAATGCGTAAAAAGCATAGAATTCTTGCGTGAGCCGCGTCCAAGTAATGTGCATGCCCCGTATAGAATTCTTGCACAGACGACCCTGCGTCCAAGTAATGCATGAATATATGTAGAATTCTTACACAGGTCCGGGGTAGAATGATGATATCGTGTCCAAGTAATGCATAAAAAGTGTAGAATTCTTGCACGAGCCGCGTCCAAGTAATATGCATGCCCTGCACAGAATTCTTGCGGGGACGACCCTGCTTCCAAATAATACGTGAAGAGCATAGAATTCTTGCACGAATCAGTTAGGAACTCCACACTTGAGCAAAATCTCTGCTCCACGAAAGGCTCTTGTATAAATAGGCATGACCGATTGGCAACATTGCATCACATTTATCGATGGCAGTTTTTCAAGCCAAATCGCATAACACACTCGGGGTTGAAAACAAAGATGAAAACGTAACTCCCAGCGCACAAAGTGAGCTGAGAGTTAGGGGCTTATGTTATAGGCGTTATTTAGACAAGACTAAGTTCAGGAGCAAGTGCAGTCAATCAAGGTTGGGACCCAATTCAGAATGCAACTCCGTAGAACAAAGACTCCTATCACCAATTGAAAGCTGTGAAATCTCGCAATGCATCACGATGAAAGGCACAACCCTGAGGAGGGTTGAAGCCCGCAACGAGCAAGACCGACTGATCACCCCCTAGGAACGACAAATGAAGGCAGCCACTCGTAACCCCCACTCGCTCAGCCTCCCACCTCCTCGCCTGCTTGTTACCAGTGAATGCCCGTACGAAGTCCAGTCAGCATTCAGGAATATGTCAACCAATTTGACAACTCAGGCCTCAAGATGACACATCAGCTCTCCGGAAGTCTGATAATGATTTGCCTAATATTTATTACCTGACGGCACACATTTAATGTCATAAGCGGCGAATATAATCATTCTACTAATCATAAAATTATATTTGTAACCTCTCCCCTTACTATAAATAGAAAGGGAGGGACCATTATAAAAAAAAGAGAGCAATTCATGCAGAAACTCTGTTGGTAGAAAAAAAGAGAATTCCCTATGAGAAAATCGGAGTAAGAGAGCATTTTGTACCAGAGTAAGAGAGCATTTTGTCCATTGTAAGAAAGGCATATAGCCATTGTAATCAGCTGCCAAAAAGAAAGGGGACCTTGTGATAGTGAATAATAAAAGAGCACTGTGGAAGTAGGGGCCAAGAATTGGCTTTAGTCAAACCACACTAAACTCTTGGTGTCATTGTTCCTTTCCCGTCTTCTTCGACTTTCATTGCCATTATCTCTCCTTCTTTCTTAACTTGCAGTTAGGGGTGTTACTGGACAAAATCTCGTTGGCCGGATTTCAGTGTCAACACCATAAGAATCAAATCTTTAATCATGAATTAATGAAAAATAACATAGGCTCTAATACCACTATTGAAAAAATTAGATCAAAAGCATCAAGTATGCACAACAAAATTTAAAAAAATTTCCTTTAGCACGGATCATGTTTGCAAATGATTCATAAATTTTTGTATAATTTAAACAAGCATAAAAGTAATGATTTGAATTATACATTCTTAAGCATTATTCTTAGAATCTTCAATCTTCAAATTCAATAAGCAATTCCATGAACTCTTCAACAAGCTTTGTGATCAAGTCTTTTACATTGCTTTAAGGCAATTCCTTCAAATTTGATCTCCAATACCAATGATGATCCATATGAACTAATTAGATTCAAAGTCTTTAACAATATTTACACAATATGTAGAGTAGGAAAATCAAATCCTTAGCTTAAGAGGTGCTAGTTCTCCAGAGAATCATAAATTCACTCGGCTAGGATTGGCATTTGAATGCAAAAAGGAGAAGGAAGATCATATTGGAAGAGTTTTAGGCATAAAACACATGTGCTAGGGTTTCACACTTGTGTGTGTCATTATAGTGTCAAAAGGGTTGGCATCTCTCCTCTTTAAATAGAAGAAATCAGAGCATAAGCAACGGTGGACAGCAAGTATGAGTGGCGCGCAAGCTAATGTTTCAGCTTACTTTTGCCATCCATTTCTTTATGTGGTTAGGCTGTACTACTAAGGTGAATATTCTAGGCTTTTCTTGGATCATAATGAGTCTAAATTCATTAACCTTTATATGCCTTCCTTTTAGGCTTAATAAGTCCAAACTATTTTCTTGGTTTAATATAAGTCTAAATTCATAAACTCTCTTATGCAATCATAAAATAATTAACAAATTATTTAAATTCATTCATTAAGATAACTTTTTAAGTGAGAAATCATTCCTCTACTTATGATCTTCTTTAGAGTTAATATAAATATTCCTACAACATTCAAAAATTAATATAGGAAATTTTTTACTATTTAATAATTGTAATCTATATTAGAATTATTAAATCATTGATTGATTAACACTTCTAATCATATTAGAATACTTAATTAATCATTTCAAATTTTCAAGATGTTCATTAATTCAACACTTGAATTCAAAACATTTTGCATTTTAACTTTTTGTTTAACTTTGGATTAAAGAGATTCTATTGTGGATGATCCATTAAGTTTTCATGCATGTTAATAATAAATTTATTTACAAACTTCTACAAGTTTAATTGAATTAAAACTATTTCTAGGCCAATTACAATTTCCCTAAATTGTTTAAATAAATGTATAGGTTATGATTAGCTTCTAGCAAAGCATCATGACCATCCAAATGTTAGGAATAGACTTTGAGAAATTAAAACCTCTTATGACAAGGTGTTAATGTATAATTCAATCCGTTCATCTCTTGATATTCAAATTAAACTTAGGTAATGGTTCAAATGTCAACCCTAATTTCAATGTGCAATTATAGGTCCATGTTTGTTGGCTATGTACTATCTCATAATTGATTATATATAAAACTCTTGTTATGTATTAATGCATAGCGTATGATTTTTATCATAGCACGAGTGTTAAAACATCTTTCAAATATCTTTCTTTGTTACCAAGGAGGACAAATTCTTTCTTGATCAATCACTAGTTTTATGTATTTCATAGTGCACCCAATTATTATTTATACCTACTCTTTAAGAGTGCAAGTTTAGAATAATACTAAAGTACATAATTCCATACATAAGGTACTATGTTGATCTCAAATCTAAGGATTACTTACACTACCTTTCACATAAGAAGTCCATTGACACATGGTAACGTTCCATATGGTTTCTCATTGGAGGTCAATCTAATCATATGTTTCATAACATATACCCTTATGTCTTGTCTAGATATCAACATATCTACAGTACATGAGATCACTGCATTCTTCTAGAAGAATGTGACATGACATATGTTGGTTTACTCATGAATAATTGATATCATTTTTTCTCAATAATTCAATGACTAGGGATATTTAGAAATATAATTATACATATAAATATTTCATAATTACAATCCCAATTGTAATTAATTTATACACAATTATATTTCAAGAACTTTATCTAATATAGTTTATATACATATATATATTATACATATATATATATATCAAAACATATATATATATATATTAAAACTAATATGATAAAGAAGCCAAAATATAATATTTATCAAATATGCTAAGATATATAATTTCTATGCCATTATAACTTATTGTCTTTAGGACATTTATACTAGTCAATTGCAGAGGGTAATGGTGGGCGATAATTAATGATGATAGATGATGGTAGGCGATGGTCAATGACAATTATAGTTGGTTGAGGTTGTAATAGTGGTAAAACATTAATTAATGGAAGGTTCGTCAGTATAGCCTTTTAGTATGACTAAAACATTCCAATGTCATAGAAATCTAGTATTCCCACCTTACCCTATGGGAATACTAGGAATGTGAACATTTCTAGGTAAATTTTTCTTAATTTTCAACCAAACATAGGAATTTAGGTTTCCCTTTAAACATTCTTGGAAATGTGAGAAAGATTCCATGAATCAAACACCCTTTAGGTCATGCTATTGACGACTATCTAGACCGGCAAAAGTAATGTTGAATCACCTATGCTAGTAGTATTAGGGAGTCAGGTCATCTCCACAGGGACTAGTGATCTATTTGTGTGTGTCATAGCATAAATTTGGGGGATTTACAATTGAGTTAAATTGCAAGAAATTATAAAACACAAGTGGAATACTAGAAGAGTGTAGAAATGATGTAATAAGGGAATGTAGAAATGATGCAATAAGGGAATATAAAAATGATGCAACCAGCCTAAGGGATAATCACAACTCCTATAAATAGATTTATCATAGACCACTAAACATGCATTCAACTTCAATTAATTGCCTAACCTAGAGTTATCCAAAACCCTTGCAATAGCCTTTAAATCCTCCACTAGATAACTACCTAGGATTCAACTTATCATGATTAGCAGAAACAAGTAACCACTTATTCCTAGAACTAGATGCAAGTAGGCTTGAAAATCAGAATTTAGCTAGGCTAAGCAATTGAATAAACACCTTTGGTTCAATCACTTAAAACTTGCTTCTCATGTGAACAACATCAAACTACCAGCCAACATTTAACACCAAATTTAGCTAGATTTATCAATTAAACACAGATCACATGCAATCACCAAGTGGCCACACTAGCAATTACACATGTAACCAAACAACAAGATAAAGAGAAAAGTAAGCACAAATCAACTAAAATTAAATAGATAAGAACAAGGTCTCAAAATTAAACCAATTTGAGTGTGATACCCTTAGACTTGGTCACAAATTGGTTAGCCTTCCATGGCTGCCATGAAAATGTAGAGAGAAAACTAAAGAGAGTTGAAAAGTCTAATTGTAAAGAATTAACAAAGAATGAATGATCTCTAAGGGGGTCAGCTATTTATATCTCCTATGTTCTTACTAAGCCTTATGGGCTACCTTTTAGGCTCACAGTGAATCAGGCCTTGTTACAATTGAAGTCTCTAAACTATATTTACAATTTCAAACACAAAACTAGTTCTCTGTAGAGTAAAACACTAGTTTGACTTTAGCCTTTATATTAACCTTCAAAACTATGTAGTTTCACTAATTTTAAGGCTTGATATCATTAGACTAGACCTTAAGGATCTTTGGGCTTTGGTTTGACCACATTTAACCCATTGAAACTTTAGTTGTGATCATTGTGACAAGGTCAATCTCGACCTAATCTGATTTGGATCTCAAGTTATAGCTTAAAACCTAAAACAATGTTAAAAATCCAACATTAAATAATTAACTCAATTAGGCTCAAAATAATGACCAAATTATAAAATAAGGTCAATTCACCAAATTAGGCTCAATTAATATCCTAAGAGGTAGAGTATGAGAGGAAATAAATATGAAAATATTTTTCTCATCAAATTCCCCCATACTTAGCCTTTGCATATCCTTAGTCAAACATAATCTTATTCAAAAGGAAGATGGATCACATTGATAGAACCTCTTAACTTGAAATTTCAGAAAACATAACATATCGTGAGTAACACTTTATTGACAACTTGAAACTAAAAAATTTACTAACAAAGCAACTTCAATCAAAAAGAAGGTGAATCATATTGATAGAACCTCTCAAGCAACCTCTCTAACTCTCATGTGTCTATGATATGGACAAGTGTTTCACTCAATTTCTTCTTATGACAATGCATTACCATAATCTTGCATCTTATATCATCTTCACTTCCAAAATCACATGCACAACACAAATTAAAAGGACTTTATTAAGGGTTGTAATGAGGTCAAGGAAAAGGGAAAGCGGAAGAATGGAAAGGATATGAATAGTTAAAAATCAAAGAGAATAAAAGAGCATTGAATTGAGATAAAGATTCAAGTAATCTAAAATTCACAACTGGCAAATTCAACATCACAATTTTCACATTGGACCACTTCTCTTTTTCTTCATTCCCCTTTTTTTCTTCTTTTTTTTCAGATTTTTTTTCCTTTTTCTCTACTTTTTTTTAGATTTTTTAGCAGATTTTTTTTCTTTTTTTTCTTTTTTTTTTCTAATTTCTTGATCATAATATTTGCCACAATTGCCAAGATTCCCCCACACTTGTTCAAAGAAAACATCTCAAAATGGCTCCAGTGCTCTATTAATCCCTAAGGTTAGGTAAAGACATTAGAGACTTAGCATGGCTATACTTAAGACTAAAGAATAAGAAAATGGTCAAATAAGCTCAAAGAGCTAAACAATGGTAAAAATGTGTGAGGTGAGCTAATGGGATAAAAGGCTATGTGAAAGAATGCCTTACTCACTTTTGTGCATGTAAGTGCTAAATATAACTTCAACAAGATTTAGAACAAGTTTTAGAGCACACAATCATAAAAGAAAATCACAAAAGAAAACAAAGGAAATTATCAAGATATATACACAATTGAAGGTTCAAAATTTAATTAGCTAGAAATTGTCTAATAATGCAACCTACCAACCTTCCAAAATCAATTACTACACTAGCTAAAAATTAAAAATCAAGAATAAAAAATTAAATTATTATTCAATCATGTTATGAAATCTTCAAAATTTAAATGAAACCCATTCAAGGCCAAAGCAAACTCAACATCATCAAAAAGCACCTAAAATCTCAAAATAAAAATTGAATTTTTTTTTCTTTTTGGTCTTCTTTTTTTATATGAAGGAAACTCAAAACTCAAAGACAAAGTAAAGCAAAGTAAACTAAAGCTCCCTCCCCCCAACACTTATATTTTACATTATCCTCATTGTAAGCACAAACAACAACACATAATGGATAAGAAAAATAAAAAGGGTAGGGTGAAAAAGATGCATGGGTTCCCTTTCAAGTAATTGCCTTTCTTTAACATCTTTGGCTAGATGAAACTTCTCTTAATCCAAGTATGTGGCATCATGTAAGTTCAACTCCTTAATTGGTTACTCTTGGAAACTTTCATGAAAGTGCTTGAGCCTATGTTTATTCTCCTTAAAGCTCTTCTATATTGCTACATTTCTAATTTTAACTACACTATATGGAAAAACATTAGTAACAACAAATAGACCCAACCATCTAGACCTTAACTTACCGGGTATTAGCTTGAGCCTTGAGTTGTAAAGAAACACTTTTTGTCAAACTTCAAACTCTTTCCTAGCCACCATTTTATCATGAAAAGCCTTTGTTTTCTCCTTATAAATTCTTGAATTCTCGCAAGCTTTTAAGTAGATTTCCTAAAGTTCTTGTAATTGAAGTCTTCTTTGCTCACCTACTTGCTCCAAGTCCAAATTGCATCTTTTCATTGCCCAATATGCTTTATGCTCAATCTCTATAGGTAGATGATAAGATTTTCCAAAGACAATCTAATAAAGGGACATTCCAATAGTGTCTTGTAAATGGTCCTATAAGCCTAAAGAGCATCTTCAAGTCTCTTGCTCTAGTCCTTCCTATTTGGTTAAACTATCTTCTCCAAAATTTTCTTGAGCTCTTTATTTGACACTTTTGCTTGGTCGTTGGTTTGAGGGTGATAAGGTGTTGAAATTTTGTGAAGCACTGCATACTTCCTCAACAATACCTCCTTTTTCCTACTACAAAAGGTGAACCTTAATCACTTATGATTGCTTTTAGAACTCCAAACTTGCTAAAAATCTATGCTTTGACAAAATTTGCAACAACCCGAGAATCATCAGTTTGAGTGGCCTTAGCCTCTACCTATTTTAACATATAATCCAAGGCAAGAAGAATGCAAGTAAAGCCAAAAGAAGAGGAAAAGGACCCATGAAATAAATGTCCCAAACATCAAATATCTCATAAAATAATAATGGTTGTTGAAGCATCTTGTTCCTACAAGTAATGTTGCCCATTCTTTGGCATTGCTCATAATTCTTACAACATGTGTAAGCATCATGAAACAAGGTGGGCCTATGGAGTCCAGAATCTAAAACCTTCCTAGTTGTTCTTCTAGGTCCAAAATGGCCTCCACATGCAAAAGAATGACAAAAGCGAAGAATGGAATCAAATTCATAATTAGGCACATATCTCTTAATGACTTGGTTACTATAAAACTTCCAAAGGTAAGGATCATCCCAAATATAATGCTTTGGTTAACTTTTCATCTTATCAATTTGTGCTTTTTAAAATGAGCAAGCAATTCATGAGCAATAAGAAAATTCACTAAATCATCAAACCATGGAGCTTGACTTTGTAGCTTGAAAGCTACTCATCTAGGAAGGTCCCTTGGATGTGAAAAGCTTCTTCTTCTCTTGGAATTCTACTCAAGTAATTAGCCACTATGTTTTTTGCTCCTTTCTTATCTTTAATCTCAACATCAAATTCTTGTAGCAAGAGCAACCATTTAATGAGCTTTGCTTCTTGTTTCTTGAAAAGGTACTTGAAAGTTGCATGATCATAAAATACAACAATCTTAAAACCTAGCAAATATGATTTAAATTTTTTCAAAGCAAAAACAATTGCTAAAAGTTCTTTTTTAGTTATGGTATAGTTGATTTAGTCAGCATCCAAAATCTTTGAAGCATAATAGATCACATGGCATTGCTTTCCAACTCTTTGTGCAAAGACAGCTTCTAAATCATAGTTGGAAGCATCACATATAATCTCAAAAGGAAGACCCCATTTAAGTGACTAAATGATAGGAGTGGTGGTAAGAGCTTGCTTCAATTTGTTGAAGGCATCTCTACATGGCTAGTTGAAATCAAATTCTACTTCTTTTTTGGAGGAGCTTGGAAAGTGGAAAAGCTATTTTGCTGAATCTTTGATGAATCCCCTATAAAATCCTACATGTCTAAGAAAAGAACTCACCTCCCACACACATGTGGGGTAGGGTAAGGAGGAAATAACATTAATTTTAGCTCTATTTGCTTCTATCCCTTTGTTAGAAACTAAATGGTTTAAGACTATTCCATGCTCAACCATAAAATGACACTTTTCAAAATTCAACATAAGATTAATCTCTATGCATCTTTTAAGTACTCTAGCAAGACTATCCAAACAATCATCAAATAAATCTCCATAAATAGTAAAATCATCCATAAACACATTTATGCAATTCTTTAAAAACTCTAAAAAGATGCTTACCATACACCTTTGAAATGTGCCAGGTATGTTGTATAGGCCAAAAGACATCCTCCTATAAGCAAAAGTGACAAAAGGATAGGCAAATGTGGTCTTCTCTTGATCTTTTATGGCTATGTGAATCTAAAAATACCCTATAAATCTATCTAAGAAGAAGTAATGTAATTTTCCAGCAAGCCTTTCTAACATTTGATCAATGAAAGGAAGGGAAGTGATCTTTTCTAGTCATAGTATAGTGGTGAGTATTCCTACCTGTCACGTGGGTGACTTGGGTTCAATCCCTAGCAATGATGCCAAATTTTGATGTCTATTAAGACCAATAAAAGTAGTATTGAATCACCTATGCTAGTAGTATTAGGGGGTCAGGTCATCTCTACAGGGACTAGTGATCTATTTGTGTGTGTCATAGTATGAATTGGAGGGATTTACAATTGAGTTAAATTGCAAGACATCAAAAAACACAAGTGCAATGGTAAAAGAGTGTAGAAATGATGCAATAAGAGAATATAAAAATGATACAACCAACTTATGGGATAACTTGCATTAGACTTACCCATTTGCTATCTGATATAGGGTAAATAATTCCAACCTTAAGTAACTTGTAGATTTCTTTCTTGAAAACATCCATGATTAAAAGGTTGAGTCTTTTTTAGGGTTGCCTTACTAATTTAGTGCCTTCTTCAAGTAAAATCCAATGCATGCAAGTGGAAGGGCTAATTCCTTTGATGTTTGCAAGTGTCTACCCTATGGCTGTCTTATGTTCTCTTAAGACTTGCAACAACTTCTTTTCTTGATCTGGTTGTAAGCTCTTTGCTACGATAATTGGAAGCTTTTTATTTTCTACTTGGAAGGCATATTTTAGATGGTTGGATAGAGGTTTAAGCTCCAATTCTGGTGATTGCACAAATGAAGGAAACATTCTGGTGAAAGGCATCAATTTTGGAACAAATTCTACAACTTTGCCTTCAATCATCATTTCTGTAACTTTTAAAAACTTTGATACTGTTTGGGTAAAATTTAGATTGGCTGGTTAAGGAAATTCTGCATATTCTAGTATTTTAGTGTATTCTGGTTCAATGGAGGGAGATGGTAGGGATAACAGTATCTTTACGATATCTTCTCCTTGAAAATCTACAACTTCTTCTAATTCTCTTACAATATCTAGTTCTGGGGTATTTACTGCAATTTTTGGTTCATGGCTTACTTTCAATAGCTTATTTCATGCATCCATGCCAAACACGTGAGGAAAGGCATCTTAAAGTAAAAAATCAAGTATCTCAATCTAAAACACAAAATGCTCCTCAATTAGATGTTTCATGGCATCAAATATGTTGAAATGCACCACATTATCACCAAGTTCCATAAAAAGTGTTCTTTCATGCATATTAATTTTAGTCCTTGCTGTTTGGAGGAATGTCCTCCCTAGGATGAGTGAGGCTTGGTTAGATGGGGACTACTCTTCCATGTTAAGGATGTAGAAATTAACACGAAAGATTAGGCCTTTGACTTGTACTAATACATCTTCTACCACTCTAGTAGGGTATGCATTACTTATATTAGCTAATTAAATCACAATACTAGTCTATTTCAGAGGTCCAAGTCTAAGGGAAGTACAGATTGGCATTGGCATGACATTAATAGAAGCTTCCAAGTCCAGCATTGCTTGATCAAATCTGGAGTTGCCTATGATTCATGGTATAGTGAAAGTCCTTGGATTCTTGCATTTCTGAGGTAAGTTCTGCTTGATGAGGGATAAAACATTTTGCCTCATGGTTCCTTCAATCTCTTCTTATGAGTGTATAATTCTTTTAGGAACATTGCATATCTGGGATTTACTTGATAGCTCCCAAGAGTGGTATGTTGACTTCCACTTTCCTAATGATCTCCAAGATCTCTCTGCCTTTGTTCGCTTCTTTTACTTCTTAAACTAGTTGATTCTATTTAGAAAGGGTACAGGGATGACATGTTCTAGTTTCTAGTTTTGTTGGTTCTAGTTTAGAAAATCTAGTTTTTAAACTTTTTTTGGTTTTTCTGGTCTCTTAGTGGACAGTTTTAGTTGAGCCTATTTAAGGGTCTCTACTTCTCTGCGACTCCTCAAAATTATTATACTCACATTGTCTTTTGGGTTAATGATAATTTGAAAAGGTAGATGGCCTGAACCATGGGCTTTAAGCTCACTAATAGAAAAGGCCAGTTGGCCTATTTGGGTTTCCAAATTTGGAATGGTTGCTTCAATTCTCTACTAGAATTGAATGGAATTTGCTGCCATTAATTTCACTAAATCCTCAAGGGATGGTTCTTATTTAGGTCCTAGTAAGGTTGGTTAAGGGGGTGGAGGGGTTATTTGGTAAGGTACTTACTGTCTAGTAGAGTAAGTTTGCTAATATCTATTGCTTGGTCTTGTAGGCTGGTAGTGTGATTGCTAAGCAGCAGGGTTGGCATATCTAAGGTTAGGATAAACTCTTTAGCTAGGGTTGTAAAAGTTGGAATGAGGATCATATCTTGGCTAGGGCTTACTAGGGAAAGTGCCTATTGCATAAGCTTTAAGGATGGTCCCTTCTTCTTGCAATGTAGGAGATGCATCTATCCGATGAGCATTGAAAGGGAAAATGCCATAAACTCTAACAGATTATGCTTGTTGTTGTGGTTGTCCCATAGCCATTTGCCTTACCAAAGATGTTAGTTCATCAAGTCTATATTCAAGCCTTTGGTGACCAGCAGCACTGGATACATTTGCTTCATTAAGCTTTCTTAGAGCTACATCATATATGATTCCAAATTGCTGAGAATTTGCAGCCACATTGGCAATTAAATTTCTGGCTACTTCAAGTGTCTTTCCCACAATGTTATACCACTAGTTACATGAATTATGCTTCTGTCCATAGGAACCAAGCCTTCAAAAAGATTGGATCAAAAGTTGCTCACTAATCTGGTGATAGGGCAACTGACACACAGTTTCTTGAACTTTTCCTAATATTCATATAGTGTCTCCCCATAATTCTGCCTTATGCCACAAATCTCCTTCCTTATAGCAACAGCCTTAGATGTTGGAAAGAATTTCTCCAAAAATAACCTCTCCATATTTTGCCATGAATGGATTGAACCAAGTGGAAGGTAATAAAGCTAGTCCTTGGCACAATTAGCCAATAAGAAATGAAAGGCCCTAAGTTTGATGTGCTCTTGTAATATGCCCTGAGGTTTCATAGTGGATCATACAATATGAAATTCCTTCAAGTGTTTATGAGGATTTTCTCCAACTAGGCCACGAATGGTAGAAAACAAATATATTAGTGCAAACTTTAACTTAAATGCAGCATCATGCATAAAGGTTATTGGTTTAGGTCAGAGGCAGCTAGCTCTTTCAAAGTCCTTAGACAGATAGCCATGCTTGGAATTCATATTCAAATGAGCAATTAGAAGCTAGATCAAGTGCCATTCCAAGGCCAGAAAGTGAACTAATGGAAGGTTTGCTATTGGATGCAAAAATAAGAAAGGTAAAAGTGGTATGCTTGATCTCTCTTCTTAAATTCTACAATGTTCTTTCAATTTCTGGATCATATGTCAATGGAATATCATAAGAGGATTGAGTCATACATGAAAAAACTTGACAGGAATGCAAAAACCAAGAGTTATAATGGAAAAAATTCAAAAAATAATAAAAAAATAGAAAAGTCATAGAAGATGATAGAATTAGGCTGAGATAGGGTGGTGCTCATGAAAATCATGAGCTATGATTAGCACACCCTAAAATGGTAACCCATTGAAAATCAGCCTCTAACTTTAGCAAAAATTTAGTCATGAATAGTGTTAAAAAATCAAAAAATTGGGAAAACTAAGCAAAAATAGGGGAATTAGGAGGGGGAGGGAATAAGACTAAATTTAAAGCCTAATGCTAACATTAATACTTAATAATATAAATGACTAAAAATGCATAAAAACAAATAAGCTAGTCCCTGATAATGGTGCCAAATTTTCACAACTGTCAGGACCAGCAAAATTAGTGTTGAATCACCTATGTTAGTAGTATTAAGGAGTCAGGTCATCTCCACCGAGACTAATGATTTATTTGTGTGTGTCATAGCATGAATTAGGGGGATTTACAATTGAGTTGAATTGTAGGAAATTAGAAAATACAAGTGCAATAGTAAAAGAGTGCAGAAATGATGCAACAAGAGAATATAGAAATGATGCAACCAGTTTAAGTGATAATGACAACTCCTCCAAACTAATTTATCACAGACCACTAAACATGCATTCAACTTCAATTAATTGCCTAACCTAGAGCTATCCAAAACCCCTACAATAGTCCTTAAATCCTCTACTAGATAACTACCTAGGATTCAGCTTAACATGATTAGCAGAAACAAGCAACCACTTATTCCTAAAGTTATATGCAAGTAGGCTTCAAAACCAGAGTTTAGGTAGGCTAAGCAATTGAACAAATAACTTTAGTTTAATCACTTAAACCTTGCTTCTCATGTGAAGAGTGTTGAACCACCAACCAACATTCAACACTAAATTTAGCTAGATTCATCAATTAAACATAGATCACACATACAATCACCAAATGGCCACATTAACAATTATACATGTAACCAAACAACAAGATAAAGAGAGAAGTTGGAATAAATCAGCTAAAATTAGATAAATAAGAATAAAGTATCAAAATCAAACCAATTTGAGTGTGATACCCTTAGACTTGGTTACAAATTGGTTAGCTTTCCATGGCTGCCATGAAAATGCAAAAAGAAAACCAAAAAGAGCTAAAAAGTTTGACTATAAAGAGTTAACAAAGAATGAATGATATCTAAAGGGGTAGCTATTTGTATCTCTTAAGCCCTCACTAAACCACATAGGCTACCTCTTAGGCTCACAATGAATTAGGCCTTATTACAATTGAAGCCACTAAACTATATTTACAAATTCAAACAAAACTAGTCCTTTGCAGAGTAAAATGCTAGTTTGATTTTAACCTCTATGTTGACCTTCAAAACTATGTAGTTTCACTAATTTTAAGGCTTGATATCATTATTCTAGATCTTAGAGATCTCTGGGCTTTAATTTGATCTCATTTGACCCATTAAAGCTTCAGTTGTGACCTAATCATTATGACAAGGTCAACTTGGATAGAAACACTAAGACGATTTCATGGCAAATTTCAAGACTCCAAATGGTAGAATTGGGCATTTGCCTCAACGTAAAAGTTGTAGATCTTTCTCTAAGCTTTCCAATCATATAAAGATGGACCTAATTTGAGATTTGGAGCTCAAGTTATAACCTAAAATCGAGATAGCATTAAAATCCAGCATTGAATAATTAATTCAACTAGACTTCAAATAATGACCAAATCACAAAACAATGCCAGTTTACTAAATTAGGCTCAATTAACATATTAAGAGGTAGAGTATGAAAGGAAATAAATGTAAAAATATTTTGCTCATCAGTCACACATGGCTAAATTGCAATTTTCTTTTAAAATAAATGATATTTTTTTAGTAAATTATATTCACATCCTCTAAGATTTAACTTGAATACACTCTCACTATTCCATTTTCAAAAATATGCATTCACCTCTTTTATTCCTATAGTAATTTAAACATATATTCACCTCACCTATTGCATAAAAATAAGAAAGATGAGTATATATTTATAAAATAAATAAATAGATGTGAGTGCAATTAAATTAGACTTCAAAGGAGATGAGTGCATTTTGCCCTATATTTTTCACTCAAAAATTTGTTAATATATTCTGTAAAGTTCTCCTCTTTTTAATCTTCTCAAAAACATTTTTTATGAATAGATAAGCAATGAAAAGATTAGGAATAAAAAAAACAAAAGAAAATGTTTACCAATTGATATTTGAGAAAATTTTTGGTGATAAATTGTGTCTCATTTGAACTCATGGATATATAACTATACTAAGCTATAAAATACTAAGATATACTTTAAAAAAATAAAGTAGATGCTTCACATACCATCAAATTTAAATTTTTTGGCAAGATCATAAATACTATTTTTTGAAAAAGGAGATCAATTCATAAAAGGTAAATCAATGGAATTCCATTCTTGACCATAAAGTGATGATATACATGTAGGAATTCTTAAGATGTTCACCTCCCTAACCTTTTGTAAATCTTGAGAAACTTATATATATATATATATATATATATATATATGCTCTTCTATTTGTCATGGGAAGTTTGGTAAACTATATGCTAATCTAAAAGTACTGAGGGCATTTTTTTTTTAATTTTATGTTAAATTGTTAATTGTTGATGAGTGATGTATACCTTCATTATTCATAAATATAATTTTAATTTTTAAAAAATTAAATGGGCAGTATAAAAATGAACTTGTGAAGATCATGTGAGGCAACAAAGTAACAAAATCCACAAAGTGAAATTAACATACACAAATGTTGCTATAGCATCAGTATATAAGCATTTAGTAATTATTCTATCAATCTAAGGATCCATATCATTCAAATTTCCAAACTTAATTTCTCAGTTTCCAACATCTTCAAACAATACTGATACTTAGTTAATCAATCATTCATTCATTTAATCACTTCTCTTAGTTAATCAATCAATCATTCATTTAATCACTTCTCACACCCAACTGTACAATCCATATGACAATAGAGAAGAAGTTATAGGTAGGGCTCATGATTCAAATCCCCTTTTTGTACTAATTTCAAAGTCATGATCACTAAAACAGGGCATACATCTAGGCTATTGCAATTTGAATCAAAAATTGATCTTATTCTACATGATTCAAATTGACTCTTCCAGACCTTATATTTGATCCTGATCATGAATCAGATTGCTTGTAGTCCTGGACTTCTCGAAGGTTTGCAACTACGGGTGAGCAAACTCCTATTTTAAACTAAATTAGTTTAATTTGAATCAAAGCCTTCACATTGGACTCTCGTGATTCTAATCACAATTTTACTCAAATTTTTAATTTCTGGGTTAATGATCATGCTCGTGATTCTAATCGCACATCCAGATTCATACAAGTTTATAGTGCAAATACATATTCCAACAAGAATAACTTTCAATTTTTCTTAACCAAGCTTCATGAGCTATCTCAACCAACCTTTAATCACAAAAAAGCTAAGCATAAAACTAAGATTTTCCAATCATAAAACTATATTTATATCCATGACTCTAATTAAACTCAATCTATAGCATGGCATAAGACCACATAATACCCATATTCCTTAACATAAACAGAAATTCAATGGCTCGCCATCAATTAATTATTTTATAACTCACAAAAGAGGTAAGAATTACTGATATAAATGGCTGAGAATAAGAAGATAAAAAGGATCCAATGAAGGTATTCAATACTTTTCATGAACAAGAAAGAAGGTATGTTAGATTCTTAGATTTTCAAGAGTTTTCTTTTATCAAGTAGTCAAATACCATTAGATTATAATTTCATTTCATAGAAACAAGCTAAAAATAGAAGATTTGAGCCTAAAAAACACCATAAATTCATATAGGTTCATGAGGTGAATAGTAAAAATGAACAGTAACTTTTGAATTCAAAAATTTATAACTCCAATTATACTTAATGAATCAAAAAGATTTTGGTACCAATTTAAAGAAGAAGATGACAGGAATTAGTAGTAAAAATACGAAAAATTATTATGAAGGAACGAAGTAATTACTCGAAGAGAGAGATAGTGTAGTGAGAGGAAGCTTGTTTCACAAGTTGAGCTTGGCAAGATGTTGCATGAAATGCAATAGAAACAGCACAAGAAAGAAGAAAAAGGAGCTAGCTTTGGAGGGCAAAAATGGAAAAATGTGAGTCAACTCTTCTCCTTGACTACTCTCTTAACAAGCTTTATCATTTTTTCATTACTAACTTTACTAATTTCTTCAACTTCAAATCTAAATTTAACATACTCACCGATCGTTAGTGGTTTTGAAATTTTGTCACAAATTAGTTAAATTAATTACCTTTGCAATAACTATAATCTTGCGTTCATTGTATACCTGTAGCCCTAGTTTCGATTTTTCTGAAATTTTCTGCAAATTAAATCCTAAAAACATGGATTTTATTCTACAAGCATTTGAAATGGAAATTTCAATTTTTTGAAGATTCCTAAAATTCATATAACATATTTTTACTGTATCTAAACACTTTGTAACTCAAACTTTACAGTTTCAAAGTTCCCAAAATTTTTAAATCCACCTTTTCAAATTTTTGAAAAAGTCATTTTATTATTGAAATTAATTTTTTTTTCAAAATTTAGGATATTACAATCACTCATATTCTTGTTTTCCTAAAACCCCTATAATGCATTACAAATATGAGAAGTTGCTCTTATGTCAATACACCAAGAGTTAACAAAATTAATTAACTAATTAGTTTTTATAATAAATATATTAAGGCTTTCCGTTTTTCAAAGAAGCAAGGTACTAATGAAAATTCCACATCCAATGTCCTTTCTCCTTGCAATAATGACATTCATCACTAGATTTGTCTTTCTTTGCATTCTTATAAAAACTTTTTTGTTTAAATGCTTTAATATTTGTAGACTTTCTTTTCTTGGACTTAGAATACTCTCTTTTTTTAGAAATCATGACAACTAGCTCATTCTTCTTGATCAAATCTTCAATTTTCTACATCATACTGCAAAGCTCAGGAAGAGTTACAGTCATATTGTTCATGTTGAAATTGAGCACAAACTGATTAAAGGAATCAGGCAATAAAGATAAGATCGCATCTATCTTTGAGTTGTCATCAATTTTAGCACCAAGAGTATCCAATCATTTTCATCGCATGACCATGAACTGGAGTGTCTTTAGCCATCTTCGTGGTCATAAGTCTTTTAATAGCAATTTGCCTAGTAGAACAATTCTACTGGCTAAACATTTCCTTTAAGCTAGTTATGATCTCTTTGGCAAAATTTTATGATTCATGTTGTTTCTAAAGCCTATTTTCAAAAGATGCTAATACATAGCACTTAGCTATAGAATCATCTTCTTTCCAAAGTCTATAAGCCTCTTGATTAGCCTTATGATCATTATCTCCTTATACAGCAAATGTGCCTTTATCAAGAACATACAGCATTCTTTCAGTAGTGGGAACAATTCTCAAATTTCTCTTCCAATCAAAATAATTAGAACTTTTCAAACAATTTTCATCTAAAAGCTTTGCTAAAGGACTATAACTTGTCATTTCTACAAGATAGAAACAAATAAGTATATAATTCCCCATTATAATGAACCATTGAATAGGGATTTTAATTTAAAAGTAATGATCACTTATCATGAGTTTGACAATCCCCTTAAATAAATACATAGCTATTATAAATTTCAAGTGAACAACAGATACTTTGTTAAGTATTTTAATAAATTCATTGTAGAATTCATCAAGTACATAAGCAATGTCTATACACATATCAACTCCATATACAAATGAAATCCCACCATAATTTGACTGTTAATAAAATATAATTGTCACTGATTTTACGAATGATATATTTTTATTAGTAAGGTATAATTCTATTTAAATATATCATGTGTACTAAGTAAGATCCCTTTTAATTTAATGTTCTCATTAGCCATAACATATCTATCATCTATATGAAAATATAATAATAATAACAATAGTTCCAAAAGTAAGGTTTTAACATTTTAGTTTCAACATTAGTTCCAAAACTATTATTATAATAAAATAACAATAGAAAACCTTTAGAGATTATCTTCATAAGACTAATATCTGTCTTTTCTACCTTATATTTTTAAAAGTAAGGGAACATATTGATCTTTATCAATTATAAACATTTCATGATTATGTGTCAGTAACAATATATATATATATATATATTACATATATATCCTTATTAGGACAAGAACAATCCATGCCCAAACAACTTATAATATCATAAAATAATTTTATGTGCAAAAGTTAAAACATATCAAACTATTAGTAAACCAATGTGAATTTATGTGTGTGGCTTTGATACCACTATTATAAAATCCTTTAACATATATATAATATATTTTATAAAAAAAGAAATTTCATAAATATCTTAAGATCATTCATATATGTTTACATCAATTAAACAAAGAATTTAGAAATATCTTGTGTAGATTGGAAAAACTTTGTAAACTTTTTTTGTGTCATACTTTCACTAGTCTTGAACTTAGCACAAGCATCCTTTATTTAATTTCACTAGACTTCACAAATACAAAATCCTCTAAAGCTCACACGCACACCTCTACTATTAAGAACATATTCTATATAGTTTAAAAGAAGAGAATTTATCTATAAGAAGAAAAGAGGAATGAAAAAGTAAGATATTTTGTTTTCCCATATTCTCATCCTTTTACATTGAAAGAGAGTGACTCTCAAAGTTATTTAATATGATAGATTCAATGATCACTTTATTAAGTGATTATTTAGAAAATAATAATATTTATTTTCTTCTTTCATTAATGTGCATCTAATGCACATAATCTTAATAAAATATTAAATAGGTTCATGATTACTTAATTAAGTAACCATCTAGTCAATATATGAATTTACTTAATAATTACTATATATGAATTCATTATTTAATCTCTTTCACCAATATGTATAAGATACATATAATCAAATAAAGAACTATTATTTATTTTTCTCTCTAATCAATATATATCAAATACATATCATTAAAATAAATAATTTTATTTATTTATTTATTTATTTTATAGGACATAGAAGTCTTTCCAAAATTTATGTTTTCCCTATTTTTCCTAAGATCACAACAAGAAAAATTAAAACAAAGAACAGAATCGAAATATCTAGTGGTTTAGCTTGTACAATTTCAAGCGTCAGCTTTGGGAAAAAGCTTTCTTTTTTAATCACAATTTTCTTATGAACAGGTATTTAACGACCTCAATAAAGAGAGGCCTAACGTAGCAAAAGATTGATCAAAGAGTTGCTATTTTCTTTTTGTTTAATTCAATGCATGTAGTCAGTGTTTAAATAATTGGACTGGACCGGTTGATTCAACTGTGAACTATATCTGGTTCTGATCGATCTAAGTTGGACAGATTAGAATGGTGAAACCTTTTTTAATCGAACGATATGTTTATTAGCCTTTTTTTTTTTTTGCTAAAAATGCTAAAATAGCATAATCAATGGAGGGTTGGCTCACCACTAAGTCATTGTATATCTTTGTTTATATGAATACAAATTTAATATATAATAGTATAACAACCTTTCAAAAATAATAATTAATAACTTAACTTTTCATTTATTAAATTTACATAATATAATCAATATTTTAACAAAATAAATATTATAATATATTAAATTATTTAGATCTGTTATATAATTATCTTATGAATTTAAATTTTTTATATTAAAAATAAAAATTAAGAAAACTATATTTATACATATACGTACACATATATAATATAATTCAATTTGATTATTGATTTAATTGATCGAACTAATTAACTCATGATTTAATAATTTGTCCAATGTGTTATTGAATCTAATTTTTAAAATATTACGTGTAATGATTGAGTCACTTTATGCAATTCACGGGAAAAATTATTCATAGTCTAATTTTACAAATTATATTTTTATAGTAGGTGAAAATTGAACGCCTGATGTACACGAGTAATTAATTACTTTGCCTCTAACATCAAAAAATTTGATCAAACATTAATTGGATTTAATGAAATAAGGAGTGTGAGAAACATATTTGGAATAAAAGATCTGTTTCTGTGTTGAAAATTTTTCTCAAATGATGAAAAAAAAATACACTATTTATATGCGTAATTACCTTTTCTAGAATTTTAATTTTAGCTTTTCTAGATTTCTTCTTCTCACAAGTCACATTTCTCTCGTCTCTTTGATTTTAATTTTCAATCATATTCTCTCATATTTTTTATTTTAATTTTCAAATCATATTTCTCTGATCTTTTCGATCTTAATTTCCAAATTTCAAACTTAGACCTCTCTGCTTTCTCCTCTCCGTCCTTGAATTCTTCATTTTCAAATTTCACACTCAAGCCACCATCGCAGGGTTGTGGGTAGAATCCATTCTAAGATTTTTCAAGCTTCCGGTTCTCCCATTTTCTTTGCCTCAAATATGAATAAAGCAAAACTTAGCTCAAAATTATCTTTTACGTACTGTCAGTCTCGGTTCCTTTCTTTATTTTTTTTAATTTCTATTTTGTTTTTTTTTCCATATATAACATTTAAGGTTCAATTTTTGTAGTTTGATAGTTGAATTTTTTTTATTTCTATATGGATTTAATTTTTATTCATTATTAATGTAAAATTTTTTATAATATCAATGAATAGGAAACTGATATATTATTAAAAAATTAAAAATAACTGGAGAATTTTATATTGATAATAAAAATAATAATTTTTTAATAATATGATAATATATAAATAATAATAATATAAAACTGATCTACATTCATAGGATCGAATCTAAGTTCATTTAGTAAAGGAGTGAGGTAGCATACTATAAAACAAAAATAAATAATTATTTATCATTAAATTAGAGGGGAAAAATAATAATCATATTTAAATAATAATAATAATAAAAAAAAAAAGAGTTGCTACACAGACTGAAGTTAATGTTGGCAATTTGAAAAGAGATACGTAAATATTTTTTTTATTAAATTATACTTGAATAGATAATCAAGAAAATTTATATCAATAGATGTTCGAAAAAAATCATATCAATACATATTTTTATAAATTTTGTATAAAATTTTATTTTTTTATATTTTTATTAAAAATTATAATTTTTATATAAAAATAAGAAATATTTGAAGAATATTTTTATGCAATTTTAAGTTATAAAATTACAATTTTTTATATGTTTATTACACATAAATTTTGTTACAATTTTTATCAAAAATTTCAAGATTTTATATAAAAAAATTATAAGTTTTATAAGTTTTATGTTAAACCTTTATTAAAAACTCGTAAAAAGTCTTAGTGCATTTTTTTTTCTTTTTTATGATACAAGTAGGCTCAAGCATGTCGGGGAATTATGGACATGGACCATCTCCCACCGTGAGTCCCTAACAAAGATGAATACCTCGATGAATGATAGACCGCATATTACGCATGCAGCTACCCTACCCCAGGGGAGTTGTCGAAGAAACCTTCACTTACACCCACATGCAACTACCCACCTTGCCTAAGAAACCTTCAGTTACACCCACTACATCAACTTCCACCAACAAGTGAAATCCCAGAGTTATTGTCTCTTACATTTTAAAAAGTTAGATATTTTGATATCATAATTAAATTATTGTTAAAATTAAAAAATATTTTTTTAACTTATTAAAATTCTAAGTCATATTTAATTGTAGACAATATATTTTGGTTTTTATTTTTATGCAAAGAAATAGAAACTCTGCTCAAAATGTCTGTTAACAAAAATAATTTTTTAGAACTAGAAACTTGACAACAATATCAAGAAAAAAAAAAGCAAATTAATATTTAGATTAAAAAATAAATACTATTATTTGATAAAAAAAAAAGTATTTCTAGTGAGGATTAAACTATTATCTAGTTTTTTAAAAAAAAAAAAGTTTTAAAACGCATGCTTTCCACAAGAAATTTGGAAGTTTTTTAAGAAAACATGAAAAACTGTTTTTTACAAGTTAGTTATAAATTAAAAAATAAAAAATTAGAAAATAATGACTTTATTTTTTATTTTTAATCATTTAAATGTGTTTTTCATGTTTTACAAAATTTTATAAAATAAGCTTAAAAAACAAGTTAATTTTTATAATTAAATAGGTACTACTAAGTAGTACGACCGATGGAACTAGAAATAAGACAGAGACCTACTACAACTAGGTGGAATTCACATGCCCTAAAAATGCACAAGTCCTTGTCAACGTTTTTGTTGGAGTAAATTGTTATATTATAATGAAATTGTAAATTTAAGTTGAAAATACGTGTACATAATAATTTTAATTGATGTTTACATGTGAATAGACATGAGTTTTAGACAAACACTACCTTTGATGCATATGTTATATCAACACTTTATTCACAATTTAATGTCTATTATTCCCTTTTAAAAGTACTCTTCCAAAAAAAATTACATAGAATTAACAGATAATTCTAAGAATACTTTCACAAGTTCTTTAAAGTAGTTTGAGACTATTTTATTTTGGAGGAAACTCGTTGTCGTACAGTGATATAATATTTTCTTTCAGAAAATGATTATTTACCATTCTGTCTTGGTTATGCCCAGTGTTAGGTTTTAGACTGAAACAAATAAATTTTTTTAATTTAATCATTATTTAAATTTTTCACTCATAACTTGATCCTCTATTAATTCAATTTGATTTAATTAGGTTCTTTCATTTATCTTTAACTTTGTTAATAAAATTAATGATATGAAAGTCTAAAATTTGATGCATTACTCTTTAATATTTACATAACACCTTTCATATTATAAATCTACTTTATAACTTTAATTTAAAAATAGAAATATAAGATAATCACTTTAATTTATTCCTTTTTATCATTTAATACATGTTATTTTAATTCACATAAATACTTAATCTTATTATGTAAGTTATATTTAGTGTCTACTAGAGGTGGGCATAGGTCGATTAAAAGTGGTTTATGTGAATTTTGTTAATCGAATCAATTTTTTTGATTTACATATTAATCAACCTGATATTAACTAATTTAAATTTTAAAATTGATTTTAACTACTTAAGTCAGTTTAGAGTGTTTTCAGGTGGTTAATATCAGTTTGAACTTGTTGAAAGTCAGTTTTCAAAATTTTTTTATGGTTAATATCATTAAAAGATAGCATCCATAATTACAAAAATATAACTAGAATTTCAAATATATAGATTATCCTACAATTGTCATGATTCAAATACAACAAAGAGTTTCACACTAGTAAAATATGAATGTTAGAATTTTGGGCTTAATTGATTGGAGATTTGTTTTATAAAGAATAGGTTGATGGTTAGTCCAATTAAGCTCCTGAGGTTCTACTAAATAATGTGGTGATCACTAAACAGTATTTGGGTTGAGATAATTACCTGTGGGCTTGTCCCTGAATAAAAGATATAATTGATTTGGTATTGGGCCCATACTGCTAAAGGCTTTGATGGGTGGTTTGCAGTATTATTATAAAAGTAGGGCTAGATCCCCTCCCCACTCTATGTTGTATTATGCTTTCCCATCAAAGCTGTTACGTCGTGCGAATAGAGTTGGTGGAAGAAGATCCTGCTCTGTCACATACGCTTGTGTGTGAAAATCTCACTTAGTGCAGATCGTGTACGTGATTAGTATTCGTGGTGAAAGTGCTTAGTCTGGGATATTAAAAAACGATTATGGATTCAAGAGGTTAGTATTACCTGATCTAATATAACATGATCTGATCTAATATTTCATTATCTGATCTAATATTTCATAACATGATCTGATTTAATATTTTATGATTGATGTATAATAATTTATGTATTGTATGTTAAATTAGATTTAACATATCTGATCTAATATTTCATGATTGATGTATAATAATTTTTGCAGTGTATGTTAAATTATAAATAACAATGAATTTATAAAAATTATGCACTATACACATTATTTGGTCAATTAAATATTGATTAATAAAAATTTATTACATAATGACAATTATCATATAATTTCATAATGTACAAATAATTAGTAATATATTACATTATAATAGATATAGCCTTTGTTGGATTTGGATTTTAAACAATGAAAAAACATAACAGTAAATAAAACCTTTATTTTGACTTTGGATAAAACTTTGAGTGAGTTCGTTAGAAGTGATTATAATTTTTTTTTCAAAAAAAATTCACTCATTTCAAATCATGTCTAAATTTTAACTGCCTTTAACTATTTAATTTTGGTTTAATTTGGTAGATTTTTTACAATTTTTTTTGCCCAACCCTAGTATTTACACAAATATTACATGATATCACATAAGATTTTAGACTTTTAAATCATCATTTTATTTAATAAAATGTGAAGTAGATGGATAGAAGAATTTGATTATAGGAAATTAAATCTATCAGGAACTAAATTATAAATAAAAATTAAATAGGAATGAAATTGAAAAACTTATATCAATGAAAGATTAAAATAATATTTTACTCTAAGATTTAAAGGTCATAATTTTCAACTCATAAACTCCTTTTGGACTGAGATGTCCATAAAATGACTGGATTGGATAAATCTTAGTTGTGTTAAGTAAACGCAAATGCAAATCTAATTGTCCATAAAAATTAACACTATTTGTCTAGTTTAGTGTCTGTTTAGCACATAAAAAAAAACAAATTTTTAACTTCTTAATTTGATCAAACAGTTTTTTTTTCTTCATATTTTAGAGGTATTTAACATATTAACTTTTTGGAAAAAACATTTCTTTTTGAAAAAACTATTATAAGTAACATATAATTTATTAGAATAGAACTTTCAATTATTTTTTTCTTGATTCATCCATCTTTTTCTAGTTAATTGATAATCAGTATCCTAATTAATTAAAAACTCTTATTTTCAATACTTATTTTTATTAATATCATACTATTTTCAATTTTTTTTTACAAAGCCAAAGAGGATAAAAAAATCACATAGTATTATATATTTGGCTAATGCCTATTAATTCAACATAGATAAATAAGAATAAGTAACTAAATAAATAAATATATAATGTTATCAAATATAGGTAATTAAACTTTTTGAAAAATTTTATTTTTATTTTAAATATCTTAATTATATTAATATACTTTATTATTAAAATAAATATGAATTGATTTACTGTCTATGTTATTTGTTTATATTGACATCCTTTTATGTTATTTTACACTTACAAACTAATTCAATAATTAAATTTATCAAATACTTTTAATAAAATCAACTAATTTTTCAAGTTTTAATTATCAGTTAACAACTTATAATTAATAAAATAATTAATAATTAATTTATCAGTTACTTGCGTCAAACGAATTCTTAGTTTGATACAAGGATGAATCAAACTAGCCTATGGATTGGTTCTATTTTTTCTTTTTTTAAAATTTTTTTTAACAACTAGGTGCAAATATCTTCAAAAACTTGATTTTGAAATTAGGTTTTTTTTTTTTTTTTTAATCTCAAGTGGGCTTAACTCCGTAAATTCAACAAAGCAATGAAAACAAAAATCCAATAGGAAGAATAATTGGGTTTGGATTGATCGGATTTTTTTTTTAAGAACAAGGTGTAGGTAATTCAGTTTGACCAACACAAAACATACACTAACTGACCACAGTGTTACTGACTAATACAAGTTTAAAAAGGACAAATTATTTTGACCTCCCCTGAGCTTTGATCTAATTACATCTGACAACCCTCATTATGCGCTAACCTCCCTTGTCCCTTGATTGGTAGAAGGGAGGAAAATAAGAAAAAAGAAAAGGATAAAATGTTGATTGATAGGAAAGAAAATGAGAGGAAAGAAGAGGGAAGGAAAAGGAAAAGGAAAAGGAAAGTTTGTTAATTGGTTGAGAGAAAAATGAGAGAAAAGAAAAGGAATAGGAAAAAATTTATATTATAATAATATGAAGTAATTATAAAAAAATTTGATAAATAAAATATTTTTATTTCTGAAAAAATGATATTAAGATTAAAAATAAATAAATATTTTTTATATTAAGAATATTTGTT